>ML290647.1:0-54877 GCA_005239495.1 Nicotiana undulata | reverse complement strand
CCTTCTCGTTGTCTATATCCTTTGACCACAAGTCTTGCCTTAAACTTGTCAATAGTGCCATCATCTTTCATTTTCCTCTTAAAGATCCATTTAGAACCCAACGGTTTATTTCCAGGAGGAAGATCAACCAATTCCCATGTATGGTTGTTCAATATGGATTCTATTTCACTATTGACTGCCTCTTTCCAAAATAATGATTCCGAAAAGACATAGCTTCTTTAAATGTTTGAGGCTTATTCTCCAATAAGAAAGTCACAAAATCTGATCCAAATGAAGTAAACGTTCTTTGACGTTTACTACGTCTTGGATCCTCCTGATTAAATGTACTTTCTTTTGTTTTTTCTCAAGGTCGTTTAGATCCTTCACCAATCAACTCGCATTCCTTTTTATACGGATATATATTTTCAAAGAACTCATCATGATCTGATTCTATAACCATATTATTATGAATCGGAATTTTCTGATGTATGAACCAGAAATCGATATGCTTTACTATTGGTCGCATATCCTATGAAAATACAATCAACGATTTTCGATCCTATTTTTACCCTTTTGGGATTAGGAACTTGCACTTTTTCCAAACACCCCCACACTATAAAATAATTCAAGTTGGTCTTCCTTTCTTTCCATTTTTCATGTGGAATGGATTGTGTTTTGCTATGGGGTACTCGATTTAGTATCCGGTTAGCCGTAAGAATGACTTCCCCCCACAAGTTCTGTGACAAACCAGAACTTATCAACAATGCGTTCATCGTCTCCTTTAATGAATGATTCTTTCTTTATGCAATCCCATTGGATTGGGGCGTGTAAGGGGCCGTTGTTTGATGAATAATTCCATATTTTAAACTTGTTTCTTCAAAAGGAGATTCATATTCACCACCCCTATCACTTCTTATCACTTTGATTTTCTTGTTAAGCTGCGTTTCAACTTCAGTTTTGTATTGCCTGAATACGTCTATTGANATAAAAGTTATGAAATACTTCTTTCCACCACGAGATGGTATTGACTTCATGTCGCAAATATCTGTGTGAATTGAGTCTAAAGGATTTGAATTCCTTTCAACTGACTTATAAGGATGTTTAACATACTTAGATTCTACGCATACTTTACATTTTGATTTGTCGCATTCAAACTTAGGCAATACTTCCAAATTAATCATTTTCCGCAAGGTTTTATAATTGACATGACCCAAGCGTATATTCCATAATTCATTTGACTCAAGTAAGTAAGACAAAGCTGAAATTTTATTATTATTATTCTCAACAACCATTACATTCAGCTTGAAAAGGCCCTCAGCGAGGTAACCTTTTCCTACAAACATTTCGTTCTTACTTATTATAACCTTATCGGATACACAAACACATTTAAAACCATTCTTAACAAGAAGTCCAGCAGAGACTAAATTCTTCCTAATCTCGGGAACATGAAGGACGCTGTTCAAAGTCACCACTTTGCCAGAAGTCATTTTCAGAAATATCTTCGCACATCCTTCAATCTTGGCAGTTGCAACATTTTCCATATAAAGCGTCTCTTCGGGTCCAACAGGAGCATATGTAACAAAAGCTTCTCTAACAACACAAACATGGCTAGTGGCTCCAGAATCAATCCACCACTCCCTAGGATTGCCCACTTGGTTGCATTCAGAAAGCACAGCACACAAGTCACCAACATCTTCGTGCTTTCAACCATGTTTTCTTGAACCTTCTTCTTGTCTTTCTTTGGAGCACGACAATCTGTTGATTTGTGTCCAGCTTTCCCACAGTTGTAGCAATTACCGTTGAACTGCTTCTTGCTTGGGTTGCTTTTCGGTCCAGAAGCCTGCTTCCTCTTTCTCTTATTTTGAGAAGTTCCTCAACAATGTTTGCTCCCATTATTGTTGAGTTTCCACGGCCTCTCTTTTCAGCAGCTTTATTGTCCTCTTCGATTCTCAACCGAACAATGAGATCTTCAAGGGACATCTCCTTGTGTTTGTGTTTCAAATAATTTTTGAAGTCCTTCCACAACGGAGGCAACTTCTCAATCATCGCTGCTACTTGGAATGCTTCATTGATGACAAGACCTTCAATGAAATTCTGTTAGTAAACACATTAAAATTAATACTACCAACATTAATATTAATTCTACTTATACCTTCAGCAAGCAGATCGTGAATAATCACTTGCAATTCATGGACTTGGGTAATAACATACTCGTTATCTACCATTTTGTAGTCCAAAAATTTAGCGGCAACAAATTTCTTCAACCCGACATCTTCAGTTTTGTATTTCTTTTCAAGCGCAATCCATAGTTCTTTTGACGTCTTCCACGCCACTGTAGACGTTATACAAAGTGTCCTCCAGTCCGCTAAGAATATAATTCTTGCATAGAAAATCAGAATGCTTCCACACCTCAATCACGAGAAAGCGTTCAGTCTCTGGAGTTTCATCGGGCAACACATGAACATCTTCCTTGATGAACTTCTGCAGACTTAAATTAGTCAAGTAGAAGAACATCTTTTGCTGCTAGCGCTTGGAATCAACCCCGATTTTTTTTTGGGTTTTTCCGTCGGTGCCAATGTTGCCGGTGTTGTTCGGCTCGTTGAGGCATTGGCAGTTACCAACGGAACAACTTGGTTTCCGTTGTCAATCGTCATTTCTGTAAAAGAATGACACAAACAAATGTTAAACTCACGCAGATTTTAATCTCCAGTGGAGCAAAAAACCACAAAGGTTTTAATCTCCAGAAAAATAAATATAACACAAATACAGAAAATAAAAGATTAAATTTCTTAAGCTTGTTAGTAAACTAATTCTAGAGAAAATAAAATAACATATAAACAGAAATGCACACGAAACAAAAATCAATTCGAGCCCATTGAATTCACAGTGTTTCCTTAAGGAATTTAATCCCCTCCTAGTACGCAAGGTTATGAATTATTTCCTCCCAGGATAGAACGAATTACACACTGGTGTAGTGGTACTTCAAACCCCAGTGTTTCAGCGAACACAAAGTTCGGTAGCAAATCACACTTACTGTTGCTTTCTTTGAAGTTAAAAATATGCAGAAGAAAGGAGGAGAACTCAGAAATTCATATGGAAAATCTGAGAGAATGAACTTGTATTTATAGCCAATGTTGGGCTGAAATCTGAAGAGGTGCAACTCTTCAAAATAGCTGTTTATGCAAAACGGCCATATCATAAATGCCACAACATAAATGACTATTTACTCAACAATAGAGAGGGAAAATTAAAAAGGGTAGTTAATTTTCTGTTACAAAAACAGAAAACGAAAAAATAGAAACAATTGAATTTTAATATTAATATTTAGTAACATTTTTGTTAATATTTACTATTAACAAATAAATTTAGTCCAAAAAATTAATCAATCAACCGTTTGACCAAATATGAAGCCGAAGCCGAGTGACGACGATGACACGATGCTTGCCTTCTTCTCAACTCTTTAAGAGCTAGAAGAAGAGCAATTGCTTATATACCCATTAGAACCTCTTCCTCTTCCAATACGGAACAATGTCCTTTCATGAAGGAAGGAATCTCAAATAAAACTCAAATATTTTATTTTTTCTCTCTATTTCCCATTCACCCACTTTTAAGCATTAATATACTTAAAAAATCAAGAGTGACAAACTTAATTACTTCCCAAATGATTACGCTGGACTGCTGGAGTAACCATGGGGTGCTAGTATATTTTTGGAGTCAAGTCAATTAGACAACTTAAAGACATCAACCACTTGCTACTTAGCTTTGCGTCCTGGAAGTAATAAACAGTCACTACTGGGCTCATCTTCTTATCTTTCGAGTATTTGGTAGTATAACATAACGCCAGCCTGGTGCACTAATTAAACTCCAGCTATGTGTGGGGTTTCAAAATTTATTGTACGCAACTTTATCCTGCATTTCTGCAAGAAGCTGTTTTCGTGGATCGAACTCATGACTTCCTAAAAACATGTAGCAACTTTACCAGTTACGTCAATATTAGTACCCATAGTAAAAAGATCTCGGGCCTAACTCATCCCAAAAGCTAACTCAAAAGGTAAGGAATACCCAAGCCATATCAAGAATCCAAGGAACCATCTATCTCTGATTTGGGATTCCATCAAAACTAGAATGCCTTTGGGATCAGTCAATTTTCATGGACGGATATCATTGCATTGGAGGCAGCTGAGGCAGTATATACGCCACAAGATGTTGAGATAAAAAATGCTTTCTTTTCACAATTCTATTGCAGCTACATTTTAACTAAAACAAATGTTGAATCTTATTTCCCTTGACATATCCATGTTGAACAGGTATGACATGATGTCGATATTTCGTACTAATTCTCCAGATTATACTAAAATTTAATTTAGAACTTCACATACATGTATACGATACTTACACATAATTGAGCATGTAACATAAGTGGAAGATTCATTAGGACATACCTAAGGGATACAATTTTATCCTAATCAACCGACTTTATCGAAAAAGATTACTTTTTTTAGGCCAAGAGGTTTTCCGACAAGCTTGGAGGTTTGCTAGTAGAAACTGCAAATGTGAACTGACTTTTTACTTTCATCTATGAACTATCTACTAGATTAGGTAATCTCTGATTGTTGCACTATTTGGATAAGTCTAAAACTCCTGGAACAATATCAACCTTTTACTGGAGATGTGTGATCGTGCTCAACTCTAGTACTAAAAAGATAAGCGATTGTTGCAAATATAATCTGCTCTGAAAGTTCGGAATCGAATCCCATAGAGAACTAATACTTAGCTAAAACTGTTTAATATTACTAAGAAGACAAAGTCGAATAATTTTCAATTTATAAAGAATGTGGTTTTTTTAATTCTAAACTAACTAACTAATAAATCTAAAAAGCAGTATCAATTAACAACGATAAGGGTTAGAGACAAGATTAAGGAAGCCTAGAGTTATGATTTCCTCAATTTTCCGAATCCTTCCCGCTATATCTCCTATAAATTCGCCTAAGTATTCTCAACCGATCGTGAGTACTTTGAGTGTCGTAATTCTATTATGAGAAACTACCACAATTTACTAGACATATTCTTCCGAACTACGCTAGCTTGCACTAACTCACCGCTCTCTAAGATCGCACCAAGGTTCGTTATTCCTAATCCCACCTTTAAACCCTCCGTATTGATTTCTCATATGTTGTTCAACAACTACCTAAATATGTACCATTTTCCAAGAAATACATACTAAATAGGTACAATCAATTGAGAACTCTTCAATCAACTGAAATAAGTACGTAGTTAAACAAGTAGAGAAATTCAAAGACTCAATTGTATAAAAACGTAAAAAGAATTCATCCTCCAAAATGTTCCATCAAAACCCTGGATAACAAATTAGCTATTAATAATAGTATGCAAAACTACAATAAAGAATTCATAACCAATAATGAAAATAGAGGAAGAAAGAGGGGAAAACGTGAAGTTGAATCCTTCTCCAACTTGCTCCTAGCGCGTTCTTGCCTCCCCAAAGTCTTCTCTCCTCCAAAGTAGTGTCTCCCTTAAAAGCAAGTTTTAGGATTTATTTATAGCGACTAGGATTTGTGTGGGGCGAATTTTCCTTCTCCTAATTCGGGTTGAAAAAGCTGATTTTTTAATGCTTCGGTCCCAATCTGGCAAAGTGAATCTCGCTTTGCTGTTCGGGACTTTCCTAGATTTCCCTGCTCCGATCCTTTGGGTCTGGCGAAGTGAACCTCGCTTCGCTATCCAGAATTTTTCTCTTCAACTATTTTTCACCAATATTTCTCCTATTTGATCATGTTTCGCATAAGTATGTTCCTACACATAAGAGACACGCAATGGGCATATTTTCACTTCAAAAATCATGTGATCTCTCATAACTCACATAAGAAATAATATACAAACTCATGCACTTTTTATCCTTTATCACCACCTCTTGCTCGTACTCGAGCAACATAGAATTAAGCGTATAGGCAAGAAATACCTTTCAAAACATACTCAAGCATCACACCAATGACGATGGTTTATATCAACGCTTAGAACCCAACATACACACTTCTCATACATTTCCTCAAGTTTAAACTCATGCCAAGATTATTTAAAATATTCATGTGACTCTTTCCAACATCCTCGCCTCAAAACTTGACTCAAATGCATTCCACACCATGACTCACTCCTTGTGCCAACTCAAAAATCAAGGTCTCCACTAATCCTTTACAAATCATGTTCCCTTACCAACAAACCACGGAGAGAAAGTAGTCAACACACTCAAATATAAGTTCAAGTATAGTTTAAGGACTCACAGATTAGAAGAATTTGCTCACTCTGACAAAGAAACTCTTATGCCACACAAGTTCATTCCATAAACTTGCCCGTAGTGTAAGTTTCTTCTAATTTAAGCTCGCACTGTCTAGGATCAAGTAGGACTTTATAGGTTGTAATGCAGGCTAAGGGACTGGTAGGATGTCACGATCCATTTTCTCCTATAGACTGTGATGGCGCCCTACGTTACCGCTAGGCAAGCCAACAGTGAACTAACCATGTGATTGTAACATTTAGGAATTAAAAATAGTTGATTTGTATTTATCCAATAAATAAGAAGTGAAAATTTTAATAAAAATGAGAAATAAACAAATTGAATAACAAATGAGGCGAAGTAAATGTCAAAATCACCAAGTGTCTACTAGCAAAATTTTCAAGACCTGCTGTCACAAGTGTATGAGCTACTAGTAGAATATACAAAAATAATAAACTACTGTCTGAAATAAGGTATACATAAAGTAAAAACAAAAGAAAGACTTCGGGTGCTGCGGAACGGGCTCGGAAGGCACCTCACTGTAAAGTCTCGAGATATCAAAAGTGCGCACCGGGATGATAACCAGATGTACCTGCCTCAGATCCTGCACGGTTACTGCAGTCGTGTAACATGAGTACATAAACATCATGTACCCAGTAATTATCTAGTCTAACCTTGAAGAAGTAGTGACGAGGGGTCGACTTCGACACTTACTATGGGCTAACAATAAAATACTGAAATTCTGAATAAGCATGGGCTATATAGATGATAATGAAAACTCAATAACAAGCAATAATTAAACAAGTGTTTCTCTGATAGTAAATCCCAAATACAATTTCCATCATTTAACAATTTAACCTCTCAAGCCCATAGAATGACATCAAGTATAAATGGGGCTCCAAGTATTATTACGCACGAATTATGCCGATGTGGTACAGCCCGATCCAAAATACATATACATAAACTGTGTGCACTATCGAGGGTCGAACGACATGAACCAATATGCATCTATTAACCTGTCGAGGCGAATGACCCGCTCCCATGAGAGTAGTGGAATATACCTAGCTCGCGGAAATACTTGCGACGCGCGTGAACATAGATTTCTCAAGTTAATATATAATTCTTAAATTATTTCCAAAAATAAGAAGTCTAAACTAGAAACTTTAAATCTTGAAATCCTCAGTCACAACTCAATTCAAGATAATTAATAAGCATAATCAAATAACAGTGTCAACAAATCATGACGTAAACCTAAGACTACCCGGACATCACATGAAACATAGTTATGCACGTATTCTCATCACCTAGTGCGTAAGTAGCTCCCCACACAAGTAATTCACAACAAAACACACCTAAGGGGATGAGTTCCCTCTTACAAGGTTAGGCAAGAGATTTACCTCGTTCTCAAGTCTACTTCCGGTCCTCAAATTTGTTTTAAACCCTCTACTCGGTGCCAAACGACTCGAAACTAGTCAAATGTTATATAAAATAGTCAATACATGTTTAAAGTTCATATTCTAACTATTAAAGTGATTTCCCAACCCCAATGGAAGGATTCCTAAAATTAACCCCTGGACCCACATGCCCGGATTCCAGAAATTTTTGAAGAAAGGTTTTACACATAACCTCAAGAACTCAAATATAAAATTTTCACTAAATTCCATAATCATTTTCGTGGTTAAGTCCCATTTTTATCAAAACCTAGTTATTTTTTTAATCTAAACACAAGATTTTCACCATTTTACATGTTCAAATCTACCCATAATCTATGTTTTAAACTCACATTGTATATAAATCACTTACCTTCAAGTGCTAGATGAAAACCCTTTTTCAAGAGCTCCAAAATCGCCCAAGAGATGAATGAAAATAAGCCAAATGGACTAAGTCCCGCATTAAATAAACCATTCTGCCTCCAGCGATTTTTGCACCTGCAGAAGGACTTCTGCTTCTGTGGGACCGCCTCTGCGGTCAACAGTCCGCTTCTGCGGAAAATGCCCGACCACTGGCCCATCGCACATGCGTCCACGACGCGCATCTGTGATCCCGTTTTTGCGGACATGCCCCGTATCTGGGGACTTGCTTCTGCGGAAGTTTCGCAGCATATGTGGTCCAGGCCTGGCCAGCCTCAGGCTGTTTTTGCGATCTCCCAGCTCGCTTCTACGAGCTCGCACCTGCGGCCATAGCTTTGTAGGTGCGATTGCACCACAAACCTGGTGCTTCAGCTATACTTCCAAGTTCAAATGAGTTTCGCACCTCGTCTGATTAACACCCGAAGCCCCCGGGGCCCCGCCTTAATATATACCAATAAGTTTGAAATCTTGAAACGGACTCGCTCACACCCTCGGAATGCATAAAACAATAATAAAACTAAGAATCACACCCCAAACCAAATTGAATCAACTTATGAACTTCAAGTTCTTTCAAATTTCTCCGAACACGCTGAAACATACTTAAACTACTCGGAAGGACGCCAAATTTTGCGTGCAAGTCTTAAATCATTATACGGAACTATTCCCATGATTGGAATCCCAAACGGACCTTGATAACACCAAATCCTACTTCAAACCAAATTTAAAGAAGTTTAAACCTTCACTATTAAGCGCTGAAACGCTCCTAGGTCATCCAAAACCCGATCCGAACATACGCCGAAGTCCAAAATCATTATACGAATCTATTGGGACCGTGAAATGTTGATTCTGAGGTTGTTTACTCAAAATGTTGACAAAAGTCAAACTTACCCTCTTATAGCCAAACTAAGGAGCCAAGTGTTCCGATTTTCAACTCGAACCTTTACAAATCTCGAACTAACCATCCCCGCAAGTTATAAAACAGTAAAAGAACATAGGGGAGTGTCATTTAGGGGAACAGGGTTCTAGAAAGCAAAATGACTGGTCGGTTCATTACATAAGATATATTTGAAAAATAGTGACTAACCTTTCTAAGCACTTTAATACACTACATTTCACTTTTAAGCAACTTCTTTTCATGACCAATTCGATATCTTGCCATGAAACCACACACATTTAGGCCCTTCTTCATTAAGCACATCAACATATAGATATTTACTATCCTAGATAAAGATATGGAGGTGTTATTCCTTTTTTTTCACTCTCCTTAATTTGGTATTTCTGGCCAGTACTTTTTTGTTTATACACAAGTGCACCTTGTTGTCCTTTCTATGGTTCCACTCAAAAGCTACACAATCTCTTTCTTTACTCTTCTAGCTACTTAAGTGTTTTCGGAGGTAAAGGTTCAACAAGATTTGATTAAGAACAAAGGGGGTTCAACTTGTAATGTGGTTTCCAAAGGCTCAAAAGGTGTGACTATAGATAATATTAGCACTGGTAGTAAAATGGGCTAAATGGTCGATCAAAAGCTTATACCACCGCCCAATGTACAAGACTTATTCGCTTTGACTCACACACGAGGTAAGTTCTAGACTAGCAAGGATGACACAAATTACACCAAACTCTCCCCGCACACAATGCACATGACTCACTCAGGTCCCCTTGGACCCGACTCTCAAGTTAAAGCAACTAACCGGTCATCATAAAATTTGTAACGACCCGGTCGGTTGTTTTAAGAGTTGTTGCCCCATTCCCTAATTTTTCTTCTCCTTTTGTGCTTTACAATTTGTCATATGACTTACCGGGTTAGTTGGTTCGGGTCCGGAAGAATTTCAGAATGAATTAAGACACTTAGTCTCATATTAAAACTTAAGTTGGAAAAGTTGACCAGATGTTGACTTATGTATAAATGACTCTAAAATGGAGTTTTGATGGTTCCATTAGCTCCGTTGGGTGAATTTGGGCTCAAGGGCGTGTCCGGATTGTGATTCGGAGGCCCGCAATTGAATTAGGCTTGAAATGGCAAAAGTTAGATTTTTAGAAAGTTTGACCGGGAGTAGACCTTTTGATATCAGGGTCATATTGAAATTTCGGAAGTTGGAGTAGGTCCGTTGTGTCATTTTTGGCTTGTGTGCAAAATTTGAGGTCAAACGGAAGTGATTTGCTAGGTTTCGGCGTCATTTGTAGAAATTTGGAATTTCAAAGTCCATTAGGCTTGAATTGTGGTGCGATTCATGTTTTTGATGTTGTTTGAGGAGATTTGAAGGCTCGACTAAGTTCGTATGAGGTTTTAAGAATTGTTGGTATGTTTGGTTGAGGTCCCTGGGGCCTCAGGTTGATTTCGGGTGGTTAACGAACTTTGAATTGAACTTAGTGAAGCTACTGAAGTTTGGGTGTTGCTGGTGGAATCGCACTAGCGAAGTGGGAACCGCAGATGCGGGCTCGCAGGTGCGGGTTAAGGTATGTTGATGCGGAGTTTGAAGGGGAGGATAGCAGGTGCAGAGATTTTCTCGCACCTGCGTAACCGCAAATTTGGCAAGAAGACCGCAAAAGCGGAATTGGACTATGGAGATGGGCTCCGCAGGAGCGGAGATTCTCTCGTAGAAGCGAGTCCGCAGGAGTAGAAGTTTGGACGCATGTGCAGAGATAGACGCACAAGCATGCCTTGTGTCGCTCCTACGATGCTGCAAAAGCGATATCGCTAGGCAGAACATATATATACGAGAGTTCCGAGATTTTCAGCATTTCTAACATTTTGAGCTCGGGTTTTGGAGAATTTTGAGAGAGTTTTTGAGGAGATTCTTGAGGTAAGTTCCTTGTGTTTATTTTTATTCAATAATCTTGTTTCCCTATTGATTTTCTCACCTATATTGTGTGGTTTTGAGGTGAAATTTGGGGGTTTGAGGCAAGGGATTTTGAGCGTGAATTTGGTGTTGGATTTTGATAAAAATTGTACGGTTGGACTCGTAGTTGAATAGGCTTTCGGGGTTTCTGACTTTTGTCGGATTACGATACGTGGGCCCGGGGGACATATTTAAGTTGATTTCGAATTTTGATTAATAACTTCGTATTTTTTTTAGGAATTGATTCTTTCAGCCCGTATTGATTGTATCGTACTATTTGTGGCTAGATTCGGGTCATTTGGAGGCCGATATTTCGAGGCAAAGGTGTGTTGGAATAGAGTTTTGCTCGGATTGAGGTATATAACACTTCTAAACTTGGTTCTGAGGGCTCGAAACCCTGAATTATGTGTTATATGATTGGTGTTGAGGTGACATACATACCAAGTGACGGTCGTGCACCGTGAGAATTGTTACTTGGTTGATTCCATGGCTCTGTATAGTGGATGTATATTGTTGATGTCTGTGTTTTCATCATGTGAAAAGGTAATTAAGTTGTTAATCATGTTAGTGATCATGTTTAGGCTATATGTTGATATTGTTGGGACCCATAGTGGTCGTTCTTGTTGTTGTTACTGATTTCATTGATATTTCGTACTCAGTCATATTTATTAATTTCATATCATATCTCAGTGTCTGTTGTTATTTAGTGATACATCATATCATTATTTTCGGGCTAGTTTCATGACATTGTCAGCTAATGAGAGAGAGACTGAAGAGATTGATGACTGAGTGGGGAAAAGGCCATAATTATGAGTGACATTTATGGGATCGGCTACATGCCGCAACAAGTATTATTGATTTATGATAGTGCTTGGGCTGAAGGAGCCCTCCGGAGTCTGCATAGAACCCTAGTGAGTGCAGTTGATTATATTGAAGGATGTATATACCCTGTACATGGATCTTGTCCAAAGCATTTATATACTTGGGGATGGATCTTCCCCACGGAATGGATTGTACCTACTTAGTACTGAGTAACCTATGGTCAGTTGATGTATATATTCCGTGATGGATCTTTCCTGAACCGGATTGGCGATATACATTATTGAGTGATTGGGCATTTGTGGGTGTAAGCACATAAAGCTGTCAACATGGTGCATCACATACATCATGTTCAATGGCATTTAGAAGTAGAGGATTTATATTCTTCATATCATTCTGATTTGATCTATCTTACTGTATTGAGTATAACTGTTGAACTTGAAAGTATGCCTACGTTTTTGCACGGCTATTTCTGTAATGAACTGTACTGGTTGAGTTCGTTACTACTTTCAGTCCAAACTTTAAATTTTCTACTTAATGAGTTAGTTGTACTCACGCTACACCCTGCACCTCGTGTACAGATCCAGGTGCTTCCAGTCTAGGCGACTGTTGAGCGTGGAGTCAGGATCTCGAGAGACTATCGAGGTAGTTGCATGGTGTTTGCATGCCTTGACTCTTCTTCATTATCTTCTCTTGTATTTCGATTTTTACTCTTTAGTTATTGTATTAGAGTATCTTCCGTTGTAGATGCTCATGTACTCGGTGACACCCCTGTTTTGGGAGAGATTGTATTAGGTTGCATATTATTTATGTTTTCAAAGGGTTTTCCTTAAATATTAGCTGCTTCTGTATTTTTTAAAGCTTTTGGTTATGATTGAAATAGTTGAGTAGTTGGCTGACCTAGTTCCACAATAGGCACCATCACAATGATTGGTTTTGGGCCGTGATAAAATGTAAGCACACTGAAATTAATCAAAAGAGTCAAAAGATGAGGCTCAGTGTCAAAAGAAAGCCACACATTCTTTCAAGGCATGTAATTACAAAGATCATGAAGAAAGTACTTAATGTGAATGCTCCACCTCTAAGCCTCGATATAAAATACGTCAAAAAGCATGGATACTCAAGTTATTCCCATTCCATTATCAGTTAAAAAAAGGAAAAACAACGTAATTGTTTTTTGTTTATTTTTTTACTTTTTACTTTGGACTTTAAACCCTCAAGAAAACTGTCTAGGAAGTCCATCGTCCGGAAAAGTCCAAAACGTTTACTTACAAGAAAAAAAAACTACTTGGAAATGAACCAAGGCCATAAGAAAAACCAAGGGATTATTTCTACCTAATTTTTTCTTTTGATTTTTTTTCAACACACATAAAATAACACTACTAAATATCATAGAAAATCACCCAAACAGTCTCGTCACCCCACACCCATTTGGCCATGAGTTTTGCCAAAATAAATTTTGAGATTTATTTGAAAAACTCATGTTTGGCCATAAATTTTGCCCACATTTTGGTAAAATCCCAAATCCCAAACTTCAAATCCCCAAATCACCCCAATTGCTGATTTTGGGCCAAAATCCCAAAACTTGGGAATTTTGTACATGTTTTTCCAAAATAAAGTTGGGAAATATGTTTTGAAAACGTATGTCCAAACACATTTTCATCTTCAAACCAAACGTCACCCAAATCAAAATTTTCAAAACAAATTTGGGAATCTATGGCAAAACGCTAGCTTAAAATTGTGCATTGTCCCCAATGCACACCCATAAATACAAGAGGGTAAAAGAAACTCCCTAGTAGACCAAAGGCCGAAGCATTAGTAGTTAAGGGGTACTCCGAATTCTCTCATACTTGGTTCTTTGTGCGGGCACCCCACACTTTATTCTAACCAATTCTCTTGCTTATGTTTTCTTCCAATATTCTTGCGTTCCATGCTCCTAGAGAAATAAAAAACAACACTACAAGAATAATACAATAATAAAAAAACAAAAACAAAATAAAAATAAAAGAAAGCAATAAAGCAAGGTTGCCTCCCCACAAGCGTTTGATTTAACATCGCGGCACGAAGCAAAATACTTTTTTCCTCCACTTTGAGCTTATGAATTGAACCCCAAATTTTGCTTCAAGGTTTCTACTATTCTCAAAGGGTGGTGGAACAAATCTAACTGGCCCAAAAAATAATGTAGTATTCTGCACTTCTTAGACTTTGCATGAGGTATGTAATCCTAACTTTCTAGCAAAAAGAATTCCAAAATATATGCACCTTATTCCTCATTCCTTGACTCCTCAATTGGCTTGGATGACTCTATCTACATATCATCATCCAAACAATTATGGAAAAATGCTTGGAGTGTTGACCAATGCGCTCAACTACATGAACATTGGGACTGTGAACATCCTCAGCACCCATGATACTAAAGTCAACTAAATATGTATCATCAATGCTCTTGGTTGACTCTAGTATCTCTTGTTGAACATCGATACCCTCAAAATCTAGTTTTATTGATTGTTGGTGATCTACTCTGACCTCCTCCCTTAACACCTCAATTTCTGCATCTAATACATGTTCCTTTTGGTTACTTTCCATAATATCAGCTAGTTGAGCATTAAATGCTTCAACTAATTGACTCACTTGTGCCTCCACGTTAAGAATAATTGCTTCTTGCCTTTGGATAATATCGCCTAGACTTTGTGTCTGCACTTGTTTCTCATTACTTCGTTCTATGAGGCACTTTAACATATCTTTGATCTTCTTCAGGTCAGCTTTCTTGGGTTCTTTGTTCCTATTAACTTCACAAGAAAAAGTAGAACCATCATAGTAAGGGGTTGGGGAAGGATAAGAAATATAAGCACAACCATGATAGTGACCATCTTGACAGCCACACATATCACACACATGCCACACATAAGATTGAGTTGGTGCACATAACTCGCACTCGGGAAAATATTGATAATGTTTCCATGGGTGGTTTCCTCCAGAATATGCATAACGAGGATTAAAAGTAGAATTACCAACAGCAAAACTCTCATAATTTCAAGATTCCATATTTTAAAAATCAACAAGTAAAAAAAAAAAAAAAAAAAAACAAAATAAAAAAAAAAGTTCAAACTTGCAACCGAGCAATATGTACACCTACAGCTACACCGTTAGTTCTCCGGAAACGTTACCAAAATTTGATCACGCCCAACTCTAATCCTAAAAAGGATAAGCGGTCGCTGCTAATATACTCCTGTCTAAAATCCGGAGTCGAATCCCACAGAGAACTAAGGCTTAGCTACAACTATTTAATATCACTAAGAAGACAAGCTCGAATAATTCTAGGTTATAAAGAATGTGATTTTTTTAACTCTATACTAACTAATTAATAAATCTAAAATTAGTAAAACTAACAAGGATAAGGGTATCACGATAAAAAAAATACACGAATCTCTTCCCTTCTCTCTCGGTGCATTTTAGCGTGCCTTGCTAAAGTGCACTCACCGGAATGGGGAGAGCACGAGGAAGACCGTCCAAAGCTTCAAAACAGTTAACGGAGGAAGGTAATGGATCCACAGAAGGAAGGAACTTAGGAATTTTGAAAATTGTTACACAAAAAACGATCGGTACTATTCCATTGATAAAAGTTGGGACTAAGGATGATACTAATATGGAGGTGAGGAGTTCAGCCGAGGATACATCAAGTAACAAAGGGAAAACACATGCATCAGCAGATCCGGTGAATTGGCCAGCTCTACCAAGCCAAAGTAGAGGAAGGAAGGTACAATAGGTGAAATGGACAACTCCAGTGAGCAATCAGCAGGAAATCAACACAGAAGGGATGATCCAACAGATGATACAAGTTGAAGGACAACAAGAGGTAAGAACTAATGGAACAGGAACACAAAATGCAGGAGCTCAGAGGACATTGCAATTAAATGCAGAACAAAAAGCAGAGAAGACTTGGTCGATGTTGTTCGAAGAGAACAAGTTGGCTAAGAGAGGTATGGATTTGAATTTTGTGCCACCTACACTGATTGAGGATGATATAATAGTTGAACTGGCACAAGAGGATATTGAAAGTGAAGTAGACAAATGGAAAAAAATGCAATTATTGTGTATGTTGTGGGTGGTTCTCCAACGATTGGGGCCATGGAGAGGTTCATAGCTGGGCACGGGGAATTTTCAGCAAAACCTAAGGTGTATTATCATAATGAAGGTTATTTTGTGATGCATTTCACGAATATGGAGGAAAGGAATTTGGTAATGTATTCTGGACCTCACATGCTTAATAATAGACATGTAGTGGTTAAGCAATGGAAAGCATATTTTGAATTCGATGAAGAAGATATGAAGACTATACCAATATGGGTGAAACTACCTAATTTGCCTCTGAGTTGCTGGAGTGAAAATGCATTGAGTAAGATCGGGAGTGGCATAGGCCAGCCCATATATGCAGATGCATGCACTTCTAATAATGAAAGGATATCATGTGCAAGAATTTTGGTGGAGGTAGATGTCACTAAGGTATTGCCAAAGAGCATTAAAGTGAAGGATCCTAAAGGGAAAGTTATGGTACAAGAAGTATGGTACGATTGGAAGCCAAGTTATTGTGCTACCTGTATGAAGATAGGCCACAATTGCCAGCAACAACAACAACAAAACAGAATAGTAATGAAGAGGGGAACAGGACAACAAGAAAGAAGAGTACCTGGGAAAGTAAGGACTGAATGGAAACCAATAGAAAAAGGAGTAATAATGCAGAATCAGACACAACAGGCAGTTTAAGTAAAAGCAAGTGAACATCAAACATAAAGTGACAAGGCAGAGACAAGTGAAGAACAATGGAAACAAGTCAAGAGTAAGACAGCTGCTAAAGGGCAAAAAATGTTTATAACTGAACAACAAGTTCAAGTACTGAATGATTTCACCAGCTTAAGTGAAACAAGGCAGGAATATAGTAGGAAAAGCAATGAAGAGTGTAGTACGAGTAGAGGAGGAGAGGTGAATGGTACTATCAATAAACCTACAAGTGTTTAATGTTAGTGACCTGGAATGTGAGGGGCTTTAATAAAGTCTTCAAGCATAAGGAGTTAAAGGTGTTTGTGAAGGAAAATAAGGTTGATATTATAGCAATATTTGAACATAGAGTTAATGAAAGAAAAGCAGGAAAGATTATTACTAAAACATTACCTGGATGGAAATGGTGCCATAATGTATCTAATGCATGCAAAGGGAGAATATGGGTGATTTGGAACCCTAATGTGTTACAGTTTACAATGACAAGAAACTATACACAGATGATTCATGGGATGGTAAAGGGAAATAAGGGCAGGAATGAGCTTCAGTTCCCTGCAATTTATGGACTACATACTATAAATGACAGGAAGGAGCTCTGGGATATAGTAAGGAGTATAGAGAAACAAGTCATGGAACATTGGTTAATAATGGGTGATTTTAACTTAATCCTGAGAGTTGATGATAGAGTACAAGGCAGAGAGGTACAAGAAAATGAAATAAGAGACTTTAGAGATATGGTGGAGGAGTGTAACTTGGCAGAACTACCTACAATAGGAAGAACATATATATGGACTAGTAGCCATGTATTTAGTAGGACTGATAGAGCTTTTGTCAATGATAAATGGGTACTTAGCATGCCTTCTAGACAAGTGCAAGTAATGAACCCTGTATTATCAGACCATTCACCTTTGGGCATTAAGACAAATGTGACCTATGATGCTCAAAAGAGGCCTTTCAAGTTCTACAATGTATTGGCTGGTCATCCTGAATTTTGAAAGATTGTGGAAACTAATTGGAAATGGAAAGAAGGGGCAATGGAAGATATATGGAAGAACTTGAAATGTATCAAAGCAGATTTGAATAAGTTAAACAATAAAGAATACATGAATGTTAAACAGAAAGTAAGTAAGACAATACAAGAGATGCAGGAAATACAAGGAAGAATTAGAGACCATTCAGATGCTACAAGACTGGTTGAAGAAGAAAAAGAGTTGATTTATCAATTGGAGAAGTGGGACAAAATTGAGGAGGCAATTTACAAAGAGAAGTCAAGAATGCAGTGGTTAAAGCTAGGGGACACCAACAATGCATATTTCTTTGCAAGTATGAAAGAAAGAAGATTGCAGAACCAGATTACAAAGCTCATTGATAGTAAGGGTAACACCTTAGCAGACTACAATGAGATAGAAGCTGAAGTGATTGGATTCTATAAGAAGTTGCTAGGTTCTACTTGTGGAAGTCTGCCAGCTATTCAGACAGGAGTAATTAAAAATGGACCAGTGTTAAATAGGAGCCAACAATTGGATCTCATAGCTTCTTTCACAGAGGAGGATGTACTGGATGCTTTGAAGAGTATTGATGACATGAAAGCACCTGGGGGAGATGGTTTTAATGCTTGTTTTTTCAAAAAAATCTGGAACATGAATGGAGAGGACATAGCAAAGGCACTATTACAATTCTTTAAGACTAGAAGAATGTTCAAGACAATAAATTGTGCAGCAATCACACTCATTCCCAAAGTGAAGAATCCAAGTTCAATAAAGGAATACATGCCAATTTCTTGCTGTACCACATTAAATAAAATCATATCCAAGATGCTGACAAGTAGGTTGAGAAGGGTAATGAATACACTGGTGGATGAGAGTCAAGCTGCTTTTGTACCTGGCAGAGGTTTGATGGATAATGTACTTCTGAGTCATGACTTGATAAAAGGGTACGACAGGAAGGGAGTGTCACCTAAGTGCATGATCAAGATTGACATGCAAAAGGCTTATGATTCATTTGAATGTCTATTTTTGAAATAGGTGTTAGAAAGGTTATGCTTTCCTAAGGTATTTGTGGGATGGATTATGGAGTGTATCATATTATATCAACATAAATGGTAGTCCTACAATACTATTTGAAGCTAAAAGAGGGGTAAGACAAGGAGATCCTATGTCTCCATTGCTATTTGTCTTAGCAAAGGAGTATTTGACTAGAAGTTTGAAGGAATTGAAGGAACAACCTGATTTCAATTATCATCCTAGATGTGAAAAGATGAATATTGTTTAGCTTAGCTTTGCTGATGAATTACTCTTGTTATGTAGAGGAGATAATATATCTGTGCACCTACTCTATGAATGTTTCAAGAGATTCTCAAAGGCTTCAGGGCTTGTGGCAAATCAAACCAAAAGCAGCATATATTTTGGTGGTGTGCCAAGTGCAATACAACATGAGATTACAAGCTTAACTGGTTTTAGCATTGTTGAATTGCCCTTTCGTTACTTAGGTGTTCCTCTAAGTACGAAAAGGTTATCAATAAACCAATGCCAACCATTACCGGATAGGATGCTGGGGAGAATCAAGCAGTGGACAGTCAAGTTCTTGAGCTATGCAGGAAGACTACAACTTGTTAAAAGTGTTCTTATTGCTATTCAAGCTTTCTGGGCACAAATCTTTCCATTACCAAAGAGGATCATCCAAATGGTCGAAAGCATTTGCAGGAAGTTTCTTTGGGGTGGGGATATCAATGCAAGCAGGAAGAATTTAGTGGCATGGGAAAAGCTGTGCAAACCTAATTCCAAAGGTGGAATGAACATAATAGATCTCAACACATGGAACAAGGCAGCACTTTTGAAACATCTATGGAATTTGGGCAAGAAGAAGGACAAGTTATAAATCAAGTGGGTACATATCTACTACATAAAAGGAAGCGATCCATGGGAAGTAGACCCCAAGCAAACTTCCTGGATCATAAGGAAGATTTTAAATGCGGGGAAGTACCTAAGTGAAACAGGGCTAGACACAAGAAGAATAATGCAACATGATTCATATTCCATAAGAGTAATGTACAATAAGCTAAGAGGGAATTTCATAACAGTGAACTGGAGTCGACTGATGTGCAACAATATAAGCTGTCCAAAGTGGAAATTCATTATGTATCTTGCAGTACAAGGGAGCCTATATACAACAAATAGACTACTTAGATGGGGAATGCAAGTTAATCCAATATGTACACTGTGCGAGCAGGAGATGGAATGACACAAACATCTTTTCTTTGTATGTCCTTATTCAAAAGATGTTTGGATAAGATTATTAAAATAGATGAATATCCGACGAGAAACAGATGAATAGGATGCAAAGATTAGTTGGGCTACATAACAGATGAGAGGGAAAGGAGCTGGAACGATGCTGTATAGACTATGTATGACAGGAGCAGTGTATCACTTATGGCTGGAGAGGAACAGAAGGATTTTCCAGAAGATCAAAAAAAGAAGTGAAGAACTTAATAAACAAATTGTTAGAGAAATTCATTGTATAGGATATAGTCATAGGGGATTGAGTAATAGCTTACAAGAACTCAATTACTATCCATATAGGAGGCAGAGGGGAAGTGAGGTACTACGTTTGGGGTTATATGTCCAAACTTAGGATGATATATGTGTATATTTGTATATATTTGCATGGAATGAAAGCTAATTACCAAAAACAAACAAGGATAAGGGTTTGAAACAAGATTAAGGAGGCCCAGAGTTATGATTTCCTCAATTTTCGAAACCCATCTTGCTTAAACTATGCTTACTGCAGCCTTTTGGACCCAAAGATTCTGCAATGGTAGAAGTTTTCGCCTTTGGGACAGGTCACCTGAACAATGCGCAAACCTTCAAAGTCAAAATTTAAAAGTTTTGCCTTTGATTAAACTTCAAGTGTTTCCATTGATGAGGTAACTTGCCCCAAAGGTTAAAAGTTTAAGACTAGCTCTTTTCAAAATTTATTTTTGAACTTCACCCCTTCTTGAGTTTTTAAAACTTAGCCTAAATAATTCTTTTTTAAGGGCAAGGGATGTGGGGTCAGGGGCGATCTCCTTAGATTAGCTTCTTTCTCAACTCAAGTTTTGCTCTAGTTATACTTTACAGAGGTTAAGCTATCTTAATATTTGATATCATCAATGATTTCTTGAAATGGAGTTAGAGAGATTGTAATGTTTTACAATAAAATTGGAGCTAATAATTACTTAAATTAAATGTGAGATTGAGAGCATATATCAACTATTGTTTAACTATATTTTGCTTTTGTGATGACCCAAGGGTTCATCCTGTGTGTTAGGACTTTATTCTATGCTTATTAGCCTTAAAAGTTTTATAATTATCCTCTTCGATTTGCATGCACAGTCCGGGCGTAATTTCGGAAAGCATTTATGTGAAAAATAGAAGAAATAATAATTTTCTAAATTTAAAATGATTTTAGTTGACTTTGGTCAACGTATTGAGCAAACGGACCCGGACCCGTATTTCGACGGTCCCGGTGGGTCCGTTATAAAATATGAGATATGGGCGTATGCCCGCAATCAAATTCCAAGGTTCATAGCCATAAAAATAATTTTTTCACTAAAATTGAATTTCAGAAAAAAGTTATGGTTTTAAAGTATATGATTACTATTTGACTTTATGGTATCGGGCCCGTATTTTGGTTTCGGAACCCGGTACAGGTCCATTATAATATCTAAACCATGTCAGTGAAATTTGGTGAGAAACGAAGTTTAAACGACGTGAATCGGACCCTCAGTTGAGAAAATAGAAACTTTAAAGTGTTCTTGAGAATTTAATTGATTTTGATGTTAAATCCGTAGTTTTAGGTGTTATTTTAGAAATTTGATCGCATGAGCAAGTCCGTATGATGTTTTTAGATTTGTGTGCATGTTTGGGTTTGGAGCCCTCAGGGCTCGGGTGAGTTTCGGATAGGCTACGGGATGTTTTAGACTTAGAAAATCTGGTTTTTTCGAGGCTTCAACTGATATCTGGTGTGCCCTTCATCGCTTTCGTGTAGGAACTCTCGCGAACATGAGTGGTAAAATGGGGGAAGGAATGTTTTCTTCTTCACGAACGCGGAGCATTCGGGGCATTACCCTCTGCGAACGCGACCAGGCCCTCGCGAACGCGTAGGTATGGGACCTGGGGGAGGAGAGGTGACCAATACTCTTCGCGAATGTGACAAGTGGCTCGAAAACACATAGGATGGTGGGAATAATCCTTCGCGAACGCGAAGAGTATCTCGCGAACGCGTAGGCTAATCGAGCCGCTGCTTGGCGATCGCGGCAAACCCTTCGCGAACGCGAAGAAGGTCTGACGCTAGTGATTTAAAACAGACAAGAATCGGGATTTTCTCAAAATTTCACAACGCTTTCATTAGAACTCGACGTAGGAGGGATTTTGAAGAGGGGATTGAACACGAAATCATAGGTTCGTTTTCTTTAACTCATCTCTTTCAATTTTCATCAACACCCATTAAATTTCTAGGCCTAAATCGTGTTCTTTAAGGGTAGAAATTAGGGATTTTGGGGGAATTGAGAATTTTACAAATTTGGGATTTAGACCTCGATTTGGGGTCGGATTCTAGAACTAATTACATATCCGGGCTCGGGGGTGAATGGGTACACAAATTTTGGTCCAAACTTCGAGTTTGGACCAAGCGGGCCCGGAGTCACTTTTTAACCTTTTTGGGAAATATTGGGAAAATAATAATTTTTCATTAAAGTTGTTTCCTTTAGCGATAATTGATGTACGAGCGGTTCGGAGGTGGAAAATAGAGGAAAAGCAATAATTAAGCGTTGAGTTGGCTGTCGGATTGAGGTAAGTGTTTGGTCTAACTTCGACTTGAGGGATTAGGATCCCCGACTTAGTTTCTATATGGAAATTCATGTGTGCGGCATACAGGTGATGTGATGAATACCGCGCTAAACTATATGTTTAGCATGTTCCCTTCCCCGTTCCTAATATATTATTTTTTCTGCCTTAATTGCTACATGCTTATTGGTGTTTTCATGTTTAATTGCTTCTTGTTAGATGTTGTTTTTATTATTGAAGATATTAATTATTCTGTAGTTCATGGTATCACCTTATTAGTCTACGTTGGTTTATTAGTGTTTCATGGTACACTTTGGTTGGGCTCGCTCTGTAGCATTTATTGGTGAAGTATCATAATTGTTTATGTTTTCTGTTTGCATTGGTTTGAGGCATAGATGTTGTGAAAGGTTTGAGCTAGTTTGTGAAATACTTGTTCTTATGGTGTGATTGGTGATTATATGGTGGGATCGAGTTGCACGCCACAATAATGAGTAATAAGGGTGGGCAGGTGGGATCAGGTTGCACGCCCCAACAGGAGGAATAAGGGTGATATATTGAGGAGTAATAAGGGTGGACAAGTGGGATCGGGTTGCACGCTGCAACAGGAGTAATAAGGGTGAATGTTTATGTTGTTACTGATTATATGATGGGATCGGGATGCACACCGCATCATTTGGTTGTTTTCATATTCTTCCTCTACTGTGATCTAATTCTGTAACATTGAAATTTTCTTAAGGATTTGTTATAGCTGATTACTGGAAAGTTAGCTGGGTTCCTTATTTATTTACTGCAAGTTACTGTTTCATTTCGTTTAGCACTTCTTTCTTGCTTTATTATACACTGTACACAAGTTATATTATAAAGCCTCGCCGTAGCCTCGTTACTACCTCGTCGAGGTTAGGCTTGACACTTACCAGTATATGGGGTCGGTTGTACTGATACTGCACTCTGCACTTTCTTCGGTGATTTTGGAGCAGATTGTGGCTGATCGAGAGGTCAGTTGCAAGCATTCACCAGGAGACCCAATGTAGACTTGCAGGCATCCGCAGGCCCTGGCGTCCCCTCCTATGTTCTACATTTATGTTTTATTTTCTTTCGAGACATATGTGCTTTTCTTTCAGACCAATATTTGTAGCTATTCATAGAACGTTTCATGAATTGTGACACCAGTTCTGAGTGGTAGTATTAGCTCATGGTTAACATTTGTTATTTGTTATCACCTGTTTTAAACTGTTTACTTATATTCAGTTAAATGTAAAAGAAAACGGTTATCTAAATTCTAACATTGGCTTGCGTAGCGAGTATGATGTTAGGCGCCATCACGATCCCGACGGTTGGGAATTTGGGTCGTGACAAGTTGGTATCATAGCACTAGGTTTCTTAGGTCTCACAATTCACGGGCAATCTTAGTAGAGTCTGGGGGGTCGGTACGGAGACGTTTGTACTTATCTCCCAGAGGCTATAAAGTTAGGAACAAGTTCATTTTTATTCAACTCTGTCGTGCGATTCTTGTTATTCCAATACTAATCGAACTCTTCTATTCTTATTCTATCGCATATGGCGAGAACGCGTACTGCTTCCTCCGCTAATCAGTAGACGGATCCTCCAACAACAACAACTCCTACGAGGGGCAAAGGCCGAGGCCGTGCTAGAGGCCGAGGCTGGGGCAGGGTTCAGCGTAGAGCCCGAGCAGCAGCCCCAGCCGTGGAGCCTCAGGTTGAGTTCGATGAGGAGGCTCCAGCTCAAACCATTCCGGCAGGACCAACTCAGGTCTCAGAGTGGTTTATTGCTACCCCAGAGAGTGTATCCCAGACTGGTGCATTCCCCGTGGCACCAGCCATATCTCAGGCTGGAGGAGGATCCCAGAATCCTTCCACTCATACTCCGGAGCAGATGGCTCCCTAGTTTTAAACCCCAACAGCTCATCCAGTTGGGGTAGTTCAGCAAGTTGTTGTAGCACCGCCCGTTGATGGGGAAAGTATGTCCTCCTATGATTTGTGGAGATTGGATAGGTTTATCAAGCTTTTCCCGGTTCATTTCAGCGGTGCCACTTCAGAGGACCCCCAGGAGTACCTTGATAGCTGCCATGAGGTTCTTCAGAACATGGGAATTTTGGAGACCAATAGGGTCGACTTTGCTGCTTTTCAGATGTCTGGTTCTGCCAAGAAATGGTGGAAGATTATTTATTGACTAGACCAGCTGGGTCGCTTGCCCTCACTTGGGATCAGTTCTCACATCTCTTCTTGGAGATGTTTCTGCCTATCACTACGAGGGAGAAGCGTCGCCGTCAGTTCATGGATTTGGCCCGACATGCTATACTTTTGCTTCCCACAGAGAGAGAGAGAGAGAGTGAGGAGGTTTATTGAGGGCCTTGCTCAGCCTATTAGATTGCAGATGGCTAAGGAGACTGGGAGCAATATTTCTTTCCAGGATGCGACCAATGTGGTCAGGCGAGTCGAGATGGTTCTTGGACAGGGAGGTCAGGGGTTGGATAAGAGACCTCGTCATTCCGGTATGTTCAGCGGCGCCTCATCTGGAGGCAGGGGTGTTTTTGGTAGAGGCCATCCTCCTAGGGCATTTCATTCAGAACTTCAGTTATCTCACGGTGCGTCTGGTGTTGATACCCAATTTTTCCTCAAAGTATTTTTAATTTTGCATATATACCTTCAAAATCATGCTTTCATAGCAACTTGTATTTTTCTATAAGTTTTTCATATTTTTATTAATTTATTTTAATCTATCCAGTATTTCATTTCTAATAATTAATTACGAAATTGCATTACAAATGATTTCAAAAATATTTCTTGATTTAATGTATTATTTCTGGTCCTATTAAGATCAAATTATTTCACAATTAGCCAAATTGGCACTCCTTGGCTATAGTTGCAATAACTTTGCAATTATAACCTAATCATATATTTTATACCATTTTTATCCAATAATTAGTCATTTTATATTTTAAATACTAATTAATTAATTTAGTTTAATTTACCAAGCATCAATTTCATTTTTTAAAAATTATCAACTATTTTTATAAATTATTTAGTTAATTTTAATTGGGTATTTAATAATTAGCCATTCTTTATTTAAATTCTAGCCCAAATTAGACCGGACCCCCAAACCCAATTTGATTAAATCATACCCAAGCCTAGTTTTCACACCACATGGCCCAATCCCTCACTTAATCTGAACCATTGATTAATGTCAATCAACGGTCCAAATCACCCCTTACCATAATTAAGCCCTAAAAGACTACCCCCCCGTTCCCCTCATTCACTTGGCCGTCTCTCAACTCTCTCTGAACTCTCTCTCGTCCTTTCAGCTCACCTTAGTGAACATGGCCCTTCTCCGGCTGCCGAAATCCATGGTGGTCTCACCTCCTACCAGCCTTATGGATCCCCCCCTTTTTGAACGTGTGTCATCGTTTTGAGGCCCTCAAGTGAACCAGAGGTGGTTCATCCACCTCCTTCAATATCATGCCATTCTTCCGGCCATCTATGGCCGTTTGAGTATGATCTATCACTCTTCGGCTAAAACCGGTAATATTGGGCCTTTTCTTATGCTATCTTGTTGTCTTTGAAACCCTAACTCTTATACTTTCCGATTCGTTTAGATCTGTAACAGATCTACACCTATTATGAGTTGTTTCTATATTTTCTTTAAAAGATCTTCCTATTTTAAAACACTTCTTCACTTTTAAAACTAGGGTTTCATAATCCTTTACAAAACAATTTCCTTTTAATTTCTTAGTGTTATTTCATGATTTTATCATGTTTAAGCATTATTTGAGCCGTTCTCTTCTGTTTGATTCGTTTTGGTGAGAAGCCCAAAATTTCTGGGTTCAACCTGTGAATCCGAGTTTATTTTGCAATAATTGTTTACCTGTTCTAGCATGACTTCCTTGCTTTCGTGTATACTCTATGTGATTTGTGATTTCTTGCTCTTTAACGACTATTAGGGTTTCTGGTTCTTTGTCGCCTCTACTTAAACTAGGACTGTCTACTTTCCTTTAACTATCTGCTATCTTCTGATACGAATCCCTAAATTTGTGATTAGGGTTTTCTGAATTTTTACTTAGGATATGTTTTTCTGTCCAAATCGATACTGTTTTATCATTTTTGAATCTTTGAAAAGTGTGATTAGTGCTCTATTGGTTCTTACACTGTATTCTTTATTGATTTTTTTAGTTTTCCTTTAAATTATTATATTTTTCTTTGAGAAATACTGATTTCCTGATTTTCAGTGATTCCTTACTTGTGTGATATTTTTCTTAGTTGACACTGGCTCCCCGTGATTTGAATCTCACTCGAGATTTTCCTTACTGATTTTAAAAAATCTAAATCATTCCTTGCCTAGTTTATGCGAATAAACTTGCTGTCAAATTAATTTTTTTATACACTTTCCTTAACTAGTCTTTTCTGTATTTAGTCCTAATCGCATGCTCTATTCCTTACTACTCTTTATATGGTAAAATCAGTTTTCAATTGATTCCTTTCCTTGTTTAATACAACTTGTGTCCGTTTGAAGTATGACTCTTTAATTAAAGGGAGTACTTGTGTTAATTGGATTCTAAATTGTAATTACTTCTATAGTTACGCTGAACTATTACTTGTTACCATATTCTCTGCCTATTTTCAAAGCTATATATACTTTACTCTCTCATTAGCATAGGATACGAACAAAACACTGTTCTAAAACCTCTCTTACACACACATACTCTTCTTGCTGGTTATTTGCTATTCTCAGTCGGCCTCAATCCAAGACTGAGTATTACACTCTCTTGCTCTCCATCCTGTGCTTATTCTCTCTTAACTGGTATGTCCTCAATTTAGTTTAAAGTATAAAAAACAACATGCTTCTCTTAGTATTTCAGTTCATCTTATTTCTACTATGCTTTTACCTATGGTTTTGTTGTTTACCTTGCAATTAGCATGAATACTTATTGCTTTACTAGTATGATTCTTAAACTGTACCCTTTCCCTTAAACTCGTCATGTTTTTCCTTTTATGTCTTTCAATATGATTCTGTCGCACTTGTATCCCTGTGATTCCTGGCCTGAACATCCTTGTGGTAAAGCTGTGGTTATTAGGTGTTGTGTAAGTCTGTAATGCATACCCAATCCTCACCCCCTTTAGGATTTCTCTGATTCTGAATTCATGTGCAATTCTGCCTATCATGTACCTATCCTTATGAGCTTCATATTTGTCCCAAAATCCCTTTCTTCCCTTTTTGTGATTGTTGAATTGGTTTGGTTCCTCTTCTTGCTCTATGTTCTGTTCTGAGTTGTTGTCTTGATTGTCCCATTCTCTTTTCCTTTTCAAAACTGTTTCCCCCTTAAAATGAAACCTTTTGTTATTTTCAGAAACTTATTTCAAACAAGTTGTTCTCCAACTCAACCTTTTCAAAACTATGTCAAGCACTCTCACTATACTCTTAGAAATCTAAGTTCTGCCCCTCTAATGTGTGACTGCTTTGGGATCCTTATGAGATCCCTATGAACTCTGATGCATTAGAGCTGGCCCTTCCACACTGCACTTACTTAGTATGGTTATGAGAATTTGGGTGTGAGCACTGCCCGGTATCCCTTGAGGTCCTTAGGGAACTCTGACACACCTGGATTATATGAAAGACTGTGAACACTAATGGCATTGAGAACTTCTGAGGACTTTGGGCCTATCAGTAGGCTCCATATTTCTTCATTTATTCATTTACGTGTAACTTCTTCTTTTATTTATTCATTTACGTAATTTATGCAACGGGTATGTAATAATTATTGTAAAAAACTCTTGGGGGATGGATAGTGAAAAGGGAAAGGGGTAACCATGCATGCTATAGATATAAAAGGGGTAGAAACCATGCTATTAGGTATATATTCCCTGTTTGCGCAATAGAGATCATGTTTAGGACCAATATGTTCAGATCATGCATTAGAAACCATGTTCTTAGGTATCCTGTTCCAGCATCCCATTTTGACGTTATTTCTATCACTTAGAAATCCTGCTTCTAAGCTAAATAACTACATTAACAAAGAGTTGTTACTCATGTGCATTTATAACTCACGCTCTATGCAATCACGCCTTTATAAATTCTGCCCCTTGCATTAGACACCATGTCCTGAGGCACTGCTTCAGCATCATATTGACACTGTTGCATGCTTACGTTTATCATTTAGAAATCGTGTTCCTAGGATAATTAATGTAAACTACACAAGTCCTGCTTAACAACTCAGCAATTCTATATGCATTTAGAGATCATGCTTTAGGAATCATATCTTAATCATCCCACATCTCTATGTACGTAGTAGATACCATGCCCTGAGGCCTCATTTAAAACACCTAGTTAAACCACTGATGCATGAAAAAAAACACAAGACAACCTCGTATTTGATCACCTTATTTTAAATAAATAAACTGGAAATAATCCCTGCATATTTTGTAACACCTAGAATAGCATGCTTTAGGTATAACAACTTCTGAACCGTTTTAACTCTGATAATCATGCATTACTCCCACGCCTAGGCAAGCCTTAGGTAATCAACCTTTATAAAACTGGAAAACTATCCTTTTTGTGTTTACTGCTTAATGGTTGACATGCTTAAAATCAGTAGGCAAACTGATTAGGGCCTTTCTGAGTTATAAAACACGTCTGCATATTTGCCTATGTTCTAGGTTCACCTAGACACCATGTCTTAGGATTCTGAATTTAAATACTGCCATTAATTGTGTTTGAGTCGTGTTGTCTATTTGCATTACCTGTGGAGGTAAACTTGAGTATTTATCTGTTTCTCCGTGTTCCTATTAATATTAGTCCTACATGTTTTTTGTTTGTCGCCTTAGTGTTTTTCCTTTGAACCTAAGGTTCTGCCTAGAACTTCCCCGATAGGTAGAGGTCCTAAGCTCCTCCAGGACTATTAGAAAGGGATGGGTAACAACACGCAATAGAGGTCGTTGACCAACACTCGCTTTAATAACCTTTACGGGGTAGGAAGGGTAGATATGGATATGATGACCGGTGCGCTAATACCACGTGTAGCCCTTCTTTGAGAAGTGATTACCGGGTATTGTACTGATGTGATCCATATGACAAACAACCTAGGACTCCCCTACATGCATGTTTAGATTATAACTCTTTCAAAACCCTGCTTAGATATTAAATACTTTTTCAATTTTAGTAACACATGTGTGTTTAGACTGTGATTCTTTAAAAAGTCCTTTACTTGTTTAAACATTAATTGCCTAGTTGTTCAAATTCACAAAGTTGTTTGGCCGGGAACCACCGTAGTGGACTCTGAGGGGTGCCTAACACTTCCCCTTGGAGTAATTTCAAGCCCTTACCCTATCTCTGGTTGACTAATCTTGTTTTGTAAATGACCCCAAATAGGTGCCCTAACTCACCTTAACTCGTTAGGTGGAGACTCTTCTAATCCTTGTATACGCCTTCCCAAAAGGAAACGAGTTACCCCAATAATATAAAAAACCCTGACCGATCCGAAAGGAGTTGGAAAAAGGGGGGCGCGGTAGCATGACGACTTCGCTGGGGATTTATAGGCTTTTACCATTTCAAACTACTTTATGAATTTGTACCTCTTCCCTTTTCCCTTATGTGCAATTAATTTTTTATTTCCTTCAAGCATTTTATTTTCCTCAAGAGCAAAACTGACATGTTTTCTTGTTTTTTTTTTTGTAATAGCTTTTTAAATTATAATTATTGTATTTACTGCCTTCACAACGTGCAAATACATGACTACATGCCTTTACTGCTTATTTATTGCATAATCATGCTCAACATCATACTCCACTCTTGCCAAAACAAATCCTATAGCATCTCTTGATGAGTGGTTGCGCCCTTCCTATTGTTATCACCCTTAAATTCGGAAAGGCTTATTTGCGGTAAAACTAGTCGATCAGCGGTGCAGTCGATGGTTCTGTTCCTTTCCCCCTTGATTTGTCCGCTCAAGGGTACCAGTCTAATACCCCATAGAAACCTTACTCCGTTATGATGTTGCATGCATCATGGTCAAACCTAGCTAGGCTAATGTGTTGTCCGCACAACGGCCTTTAAGACAGCCTTGTCCAAAGTCCCCCGGGTTTTCATAAATCCCAACGGACATCATCACATTCGGTGCATTTATTTGGAGAACTAAATGCTTGTATGCTAATCATAGATGTTAAATAGTCGAGTCTGGCGGGGGTAAGGGCCTAATCATGTTTGTCTTGTAGAAATATGAGGCACGAAGTCCCTAGATTCAGCATGGTTAGCAACATTCACCCAAAGCTTCTGAACAGGTGGGAGGACCTTCATTCTAGTGATAAGACACTCGTCACGAAATTCTTGGGTAACCTACCGTCTCTCCTACACATTCAACCCAACAACATGTTGATAGAGGCTGCCACTTTGTCTGGGATAATGAAAGAGCTGTCTTTAGTTTTGGGGATATTGAAATGACACCATTTCTAGAGGAAATATGAGGACTGGCAGGATTAATATGGGAAACTCCTGGGTTGTTAATGCCTGAAAACCGCACAAGCAAAGGTTTCTTGAAAATGATGGGTTTAAAGAAGAACACAGAGTTAGAGTGTTTGAAGGAGTCGTACATCCCTTTCGAGTATTTGTATGAAAGGTACAGTCACAAAAAGTCATACCGTACCCACCATGACGAATTCGCCATAACATCTTTGGGATACATTCACCGTAGGGTGTTCGTCTTCATTGTTTGCTTCCTGGGGTTGATCGTGTTTCCGACAAAGAAAGAAAGGATCCAAACTAGGCTAGCCATGGTAACCAAGACCCTGATGGAGGGAATTGGTGGGCAGACTTTTAGCATCGTTCCCATGATCATCTCAGACATCTATTGAGCCTTAGAACAATGTCAAAGAGGAGCTAAGCACTTCGAAGGCTGCAACCTATTACTCCAACTCTGGTTCTTAGAACATCTCCAAAAGAGCCAGTACCGGCAAAAATTCCCGCGAAGGTCTTGGAATGACCACATTGCTTTCCATCACCCCACGCGGATGACATATATTCCCGACAGGTTTGCTCAGCCCAAGACTGCCAAATAATGGGTAGAGTTCTTCGATAATTTGACTGAGGAGCAAGTACAGTAGATGTCCGAGTGGTTTCCGACGGATGAATTCATTGTCCGGTCTAGGGATGCGCCGTTCTTGGTACTGATTGGTTTGAGAGGAACATATCCTTACGTCCCTCTCCAGGTTATGAGACAAGTAGGCAGAAAACAAATTATACCAAGATGATGATACTCCTCACAAGTGCCACGCCCAACACATGTGGCACTGTAAGATCATAATGGAAAAGAACACGATCGAACCAAACAGATATTATGCAGGTTGTACACATTTATACTCAGGGTGGTTAGAAGATAACTGGGATGGTCTAGGCAGGCCAGGGTTCATTCGAGGCCACAGGATCATAGATGAAAAGGCTGAAGCTCAAGTCAAGTATAATCAACTGCACAAGAGGAACCGTGAATGCGAGAACAAACACCGTGAAATACACAAAACCAACAAGAGGTTGATTGAAGAATGGAAAGACATGGCCGTCCGTTCCAACAGAAAGCTGGAATACTTGGAGCGAGGCATAGTCGAGCTGGAGGGTAAGATCATCAGGAGGGTTGAAGACTGTCAAAAGGCTGAGGGGAACGAAGATGGACATCTGGCCAGATCATATCTACTACTAGGACTTCGCGAGCTGGGGAGCCTATTCGATGGAATCAAGGATGGCGAGTCTGGGGAAGGTCCTTCTGGGACCAAGTAGGATAGGATTTCTTTTCTTTTGATTTATCAATGTAATAAGGACCATGGCCATTAGTGACTTTATTTATCGTTTATCTAGTGTCGTTTTGGATTCGTCCGTTTTTACATTAATGAAATGAGGAATTCCGGCATTTAAGTTCTCCAAATCAATTTGTCGCTAGGCCTACCTCAGGCACAACGAGGCTCCCAAATTAGGACGCGCTTTATATTCCCGCACTATGTGTTTAAATACCACAATACTTTTTCATAATCCTCACTGACTTGGCTACCTTTTGTTTTTGTTTTATTTTCTTTATTTTATTATTTCCCTCCCTAAAGGTTGGTTTGTGCACTCCGGCATCATCATCATATTACACAATATCCAGGGGCCCTCCGTCTTATCCTCCTCCTAGTCCTCCTAAAGGCAAAGACAAAGGAAAAATGGAAGATTCATGCAAGAGAACACAATGCTGGTTGAACGAACAGAGGATCCTGACAATTAAGGTACTCAAGTTCAGAACAAGGCTATGTTACAGCTAGAGCAAAGGTTGGTGAAGCTCCAAGGGGAGCTTGAGCAGGTCCGGAATTTGGCGAACCTATCCTTCTCACTCAGTGTCCCTGATGTCACTCAGAATCCCATACCTCCTCACAAAACCCCAAACAAGCAAAATCCTCCAAACAATCATCATCACATAACTCCACCAAAAAATCAAACTATCCCACCACAGCACCAGCACAACACTTGCCACGTTCCGAGAAACACCCCGATAATTATCCCCGAACCGCAAAACTCCACAAATGACCATCTTTACACCCAAGCACCATGCCATCACAACAACCCCCTCTACGTGGAGACTATGCCGCACTCCACTCAACCCATCTCATATACACCTGAGTTTAGTGAAAAGGATTTGATCATCAATAATTTGGCTGAGGAACTTAAGAAGCTGACCAGTCGGGTTCAAGGTGTTGAGGGAAGCAAAGGAGTCGAGGGGATGAACTACGAAGACCTCTACATACAGCCCGATCTCGAACTGCCTGAGGGGTACAAACCTCCTAAGTTCGAAATGTTCGATGGTATAGGTGATCCGAGGGTCCATCTGAGGACCTACTGTGACAAACTGGTTGGAGTAAGGAAGGATGAAAAGATTTGCATGAAACTGTTCATGAGGAGCTTAACAGGAGATACTCTGTCTTGGTACATCAGCCAAGACCCCAGGAAATGGTCAAATTGGGTAAGTATGGCGTCCGACTTCATGGACCGGTTCAGGTTTAATACAGAGAACGCGCCAGATGTGTTCTACATTCAGAATCTGAAAAAAGAAGCCCACGGAAGCTTTTCACGAGTATGCTACTCGCTAGAGATTTGAAGCTGCTAAGGTCAGGCCCGCCTTCGACGAAGAATAAATAAACAAGTTCTTCGTCCGAGCCCAGGATCCGCAATATTATGAGCGGTTGATGGTTATCGAGAACCATAAGTTCTCTGATATTATCAAATTGGTTGAGAGAATTGAGTAAGGAATCAAAAGTGGTATGGTCACCAACTTCGAAGGCTTATAAGCTACAATTAAGGCCCTACAGTCTGGTGGTGTGTCCAAGAAGAGGGATGTGGGAGCCATGATGGTTGCACAAAGGACCAAATCCCCACTAAAATATCAAACCTACCAAACACCTCCACTTACATATCATCCAACACTTCTACAAACTTATCAAGCACCCTCACCCTCATACCAAACACCACCACCAACATATCAGTCGTCCCCACCACCCACCTATCAACCTACTTTACCCATATATTCATAGCCCACTCCTGTTTACCATACCTACAACTCTCAACCATCTCACTATCAGTCACCCCCTGCTCGCCAAAAGTTTCCTAGACCTCGACCCAACTTTGACCGCAGACCTCCTAAACAATACCGCCATTGCTGAGTCTATCGACCAATTGTATGAGAAACTGAAGGTTGCTGGTTATGTCAAACCCATCCCTACCGTAACCCCTGAGAATCCTTCCCAGTGGGTTAATCCAAATAAGTCCTGTGTATACCAATCCGGTATGAAGGGACACATAATCGATGAATGCCGCTCCTTGAAGGATAAGATACAGTCCGTGATTGACAACAAGATCATTGTAGCAAAGGAATCCGCTCCCAATGTCCACAACAATCCACTCCCATACCATAAGGGTGGAGGCATCAACATGATCGAGGTAGAAGAAGATTGGGACCCAGAGTGGTCCATTGGGTTGATCATAGAAGGTGATGACCCAAAGAAGACAACAATTACTCTTAATCCAATCATAGTCCAGATCTAGCCATCTGGAGATGCTGAGATAGCTGCATCAGTGCCTTTTGAGTTTGAAGCAGCACTACCTGCAAAGCCACCTGTGCCGTTTGAGGTCAAAGTTATGCCACCTGCGAAAGCACCCGCACCATTTGAGGTTGCAATTATGCCACCTGCTAAGGCACATGTTCCTTTCGAAGTAAAGATAGTTGCACCAATCACAGTGGCGATATCAACCACGCCACCCTTCTACACTAATGTTGTACCATGGGATTATGTAGCTAAGGCAAGAAGAAAAGGGAGAGTCAAGATAGAAGAAGCTACTGCTGCACAGAGAATGAGAAGGACCAACATGGTCTATACACCTGAGAACTTGGATAACTCGAGCAAGCAAGCTTCCAACAGGCCACCCATTATTGAGACAGGCTCAGATGATCTTTGGAGGAAGGTGCAGGCCAAAGAATACTCAGTCACTGATCAGTTGAACAAAACCCCAGCCTAGATATCCAATCTGTCATTGCTGTAGAATTCAGAGACGCACCGAAATGCTTTGATGAGAGTGCTGAACGAAGCATATGTGCCAAATAATATCACTAGTGGGGAAATGGTCAACATGGTAGGTCAAATGTTGGAAAGTCATAAGATAACTTTTCATGAAGACGAGCTGCCTCCTGAAGGGCTAAGTCATAACAAAGCACTGCACATCACTGTGCAATGTGATGACTACTTCATCACCAGGATTCTGATCAACGGGGGATCCAGCCTTAACATCTGTCCGTTGACAACGCTCAAGAAATTGGGCAAAGGGTTGTACGAAATCAAAGAAGGGTCTATGAACGTGAAAGCTTTCGACGGTTCTCAAAGGTCTACCATCGGCGAGATCAGCCTTTGTTTGCAAATGGGGCCTACCTGGTTCGAAGTTGATTTTTAGGTGATAGACATATCGGCATCCTACAATCTGCTACTAGGACGACCATGGATACATGCCGCTGGGGCCGTGGCATCAACACTGCATCGGGTAGTGAAATTTGAATGGAACCATCAAGAAGTAATCATCCACGGAGACGAAAGCAATCCTATTTACAGTCACCAGACCATTTCGGTAGTCGAAGGTAGAAGGAAGCTGGGTGGAGAAACTTACCACCATATCGAGCGAGTCAACGCTATAGACAAAGACAAATGGTGGGATAGTAAGATAGCAAGCATGATAAACTGGAGAGGGTACGAGCCGGGTGAAGAGCTTGGCAATAATCTCCAAGGGATCTCCAAGCCGATACAACTCAAGCGTCATGGCACCAATTTCGGTCTAGGATACAAATATACTTGGGAAGAGTTCAAGAACTGGTCGTCACCATGGTGCTGTCCTTATTACCCGTTGGAACAACCAATACCACATTTGGAGCAGACCTTTCAGCAGGCCGATGTTATATGGGGGTCAGAGGAAGAAGAAGCACTTGCAGCATTGAAGAGCCTATTCCTGGAAGAGGATGGCATGGACTGTTACGTCATTTTCGAGGAGGAGGGAGAGGAAGGCCTTTCCATCCAGGCTGTGAGCAAAGGATCATCTCTTAAGAACTGAACTATCAGAACCTCCAGGGCCCGACGATTCCCCGGAATTACTACTACTTGTCTTGATTAACCGATGATTGTGACATGCAACGAGGCAACGCAACAAACGGAAATCTATTCGGAAGAAGAGGATGATATACCTAATGAAATTTTCAAAGAAGTCCAGAATTTCGAGAACAAACCTAAGTCCAACCTGGACGAGACCGAGGTTGTCAACCTGGGAGATTCAGAGAATGTCAAGGAAACTCGTATTAGCATTCATTTGTCGCCGACAGAAAAGAAGGAATATACAGAATTCTTGAAAGAATATAAGGATATATTTGCATACGATGATATGACTGGTCTGAGTACATACATTGTGGCTCACAAATTTCCAACCAATCCAACGTGCCCGCCGGTAAAATAGAAGCTCAGAAAGTTCAAGCCTGACATGAGTTTGAAAATCAAGGAAGAAATTACCAAGCAAATCAACGCCAAGGTCCTCAAGGTAGTTGAGTAGCCGATATGGCTGGCCAACATTGTGCCAGTGCCAAATAAGGATGGGAAGTTCAGAGTCTGTGTCGACTACCGGGATCTCAACCGGGCCAGTCCGAAAAATGATTTCCCTTTGCCAAACATACACATCCTGATCGACAATTATGCCAGGCATGAACTTCAGTCATTCGTGGATTGTTTCGCTGGATACCACCAGATTTGGATGGATGAGGAAGATGCTGAGAAAACGGCTTTCATTACGCCGTGGGGAGTTTACTGCTACAAGATGATGCCATTCGGCTTGAAGAATGCTAGGGCCACCTATATGAGAGCTATGACCACTATCTTCCGCGATATGATACACAAAGAGATCGAGGTATATGTGGACAACGTCATTATCAAGTCCAAGAAAGCCACCGACCATATAGCATATTTGAGAACGTTCTTCAATAGGTTGCGGAAATACAATCTGAAACTAAACCGCGCAAAATGTACATTCGAGGTTCCTGCTGGTAAATTACTCGGGTTCATTGTCAGCCGTCGAGGGATAGAATTGGATTCATCAAAGGTCAAAGCCATCCAAGAGTTACCACCACCAAAGAACAAGAAATATGTGATGAGTTTTCGAGGGCGCCTTAACTACATCAGCCGGTTCATAGCACAGTCTACAGTTATATGTGAGCCGATCTTCAAGATGTTGAAGAAGGATGCCGCGACCAAATGGACCGATGATTGTCAAAGGGCCTTCGACAGAATTAAGGAGTACTTATTAACCCCGTCGGTCTTGGTACCACCTGAGCTAGGTAGACCTTTACTGCTCTACCTTGCAGTATTAGATGGAGCTTTCAGCTGCGTTTTGGGGCAGCACGACGAGACATGAAGAAAAGAACAGGCCATTTATTATCTAAGTAATAAGTTCATCCCGTACGAGGCACGATATTCTCAATTGGAACGTACCTGTTGTGCTCTAACTTGGGTAGCTCAGAAGCTGAGGCATTACTTCTGTGCCTACACAACATATCTCATATCAAGGATGGATCCCTTGAAATATATCTTTCATAAACCAATGCCCACTGGCAAGCTGGACAAGTGGAAAATCCTACTGAGTGAGTTCGACATTGTCTATGTGACTCAGAAAGCGGTCAAGGGACAAGCATTGGCAACCCATCTTGCTGAGAATCCCCTGGACGGAAAATACGAACCCCTGAAAATGTATTTTCCCGATGAAGAGGTGTCATTAGTAGGAGAAGACATTGCAGAATCCTATGATGGCTGGAGAATGTTTTTCGATGGAGCAACAAACTTTAAAGGAGTCGGCATTGGAGCTGTCCTGATATTGGAAACCGGTCAACATTATTCGGTATCTGCTAAGCTCAAATACCCATGCACCAACAATATGGCGGAATATGAAGCCTGCATCTTAGGGCTCAACATGGCCATTGATATGAATGTTCAGGAGCAGTTAGTGATTGGTGACTCAGACTTGCTAATACACCAGGTACAAAGAGAATGGGCTACTAAGAATTCCAAGATACTGTCGTATCTGCACCATGTGCAGGAGCTGAGAAAGAGGTTCACGAAGATAGAATTTCGTCATGTCCCCAGAGTTCAGAACGATTTTGCTGATGCCTTGGCCACTCTGTCATCTATGATACAACATCCAGATAATAATTTCATTGATCCTATTCCAGTGATGATCCATAGCCAGCCAGCCTATTGTGCCCATGTTGAAGAAGAAGTATACGGAAAACCATGGTTCCACGACATCAAGGAGTATCTATCAAAGGGAGAGTACCCAGAGCTTGCAAGTCATACTCAGAAACGCACGCTCCGGAGATTATCCAACAACGTCTTTCACATCGGAGGAATCCTATACAGGAGGACTCCCGATTTGGGATTACTAAGATGTGTTGATGCAAAGGAAGCCTCTAAGCTACTTGAGGATATACATGCTTGGACCTGCGACCCACATATGAATGGTTTTGTCTTAGCAAAGAAAATACCCAGGGCTGGTTATTTCTGGATGACCATGGAAACGGACTGTAACCAATATGTCCGAAAATGCTACCGATGTCAAGTACATGCAGATATGATAAGGTACCTCCAAATGAGCTCAATGCAACAAGCTCACCTTGGCCATTTGCCACCTAGGGATTGGACGTCATTGGACCAATCGAGCCTACGACCTCCAACGGACACAAGTTCATCTTGGTAGCAATTGATTACTTCACTAAATGGGTCGAAGCAGCATCCTACAAAGCAGTGACTAAGAAAATCATGGCAGACTTTGTCCGCGACCATATTATTTGCCGATTCGGAGTTCCAGATCCAATCATCACCGACAACGGTTCCAATCTCAACAATGACCTGATGAAAGCTATGTGCGAGACTTTCAAGATCAAACACATGAAATCCACAACCTACAGACCTCAGCTGAACGGAGCTGTAGAAGCCGCCAACAAGAACATCAAGAAGATATTGAGGAAGATGATAGAAAAGCACAAGCAGTGGCATAAGAAGTTATCATTCACGTTACTGGGATACTGCACCACAGTCCGCACGTCAACCGGGGAAACCCCTTATATGCTGGTTTATGGTACAGAAGCTGTCATTCCAGCTGAAGTAGAAATTCCATCCCTAAGAATCATACAAGAAGCTGAGCTCAACGATGCAGAATGGGTGAAGAGCCGTTATGAGCAACTGGACCTCATAGACGGAAAAAGGATGAATGCAGTATGTCACAGACAACTTTACCAGAATAGAATGACCCGAGCTTTCAACAAGAAAGTCAAACATAGACAGTTCACACCAGGGCAACTGGTGTTGAAGAAGATATTTCCACATCAAGATGAAGCCAAAGGGAAATTCTCTCCCAACTGGAAAGGACCGTATATGGTTCACCGAGTACTGACAGGAGGATCACTTATACTTGCAGAAATGGACAGAGAAGTCTGGCCAAAGCCAATCAATTCAGATGCAGTTAAATGATATTATGTATAATCCTTCATGCTTCTACCAATGATGTAAATTGAACTATGCCTGATCTGATTCCCGTTTAAGAGGGGATACGTAGGAAGCCCTATGGGTTCGGTCACAGTTCAATAAAAATTCCATTTTCCCCCGCAATTGGAAACTGGGACAGAATTTTGAGGAGGACCATCAAAATTCTGAAGCAAGTTCAGCCAATCGCCGCATGCGCAATAGTCAAAAGCGTCAACCCATCAAACTGGGGAAGAATTTTGAGGAGGACCCTCAAAGTTCCGTAGCATGAGAGGTTGCAATTTCTTGAACCGTGTCACGGTTGTCGGTTCATCTAAACTATTTCAAAATATATGTTTATACTATATATTTACAAACTCATGCATACTTACTCTTGAAAACAGCTCTATTTAGCAAACGCTACCCCGATGATATGAACATAATCATCAGACCAAGCGTACGAGTCAGCAAAGCCAGCGGGGATACGAACCAACCTTCCTTTACAGAACTCACGATTTTTCTTTGGATGCAGGAACAAAGAATAAATACGCAGAGAAGTCACAAATTTCAACACATTTGCAAAAACCAAATTTATTGTCCGCCCAAAGGACAAACATTGTTCAAAGACACGATTCTCAAAGTCGTCGCACCTGCCGCCATTTGCTACCATCTCAAACAAAACAAGGCTCCATAGTCACAATGCTCACAACGATCACAATACCGCAATCTACTATCAGCTAAGAATCTCTATTGTCCTTTATTTAATATGCATAAGGCTACCTTTCTGCCTTCTAAAACTAAGCTCTGTATCCATCTGCATGAGGTTAAGCTCTACCTCCATCTGCATAAGACTACCTTTCTGCCTTCCGAGACTAAGTCCTGTCTTCATCTGCATAAGGCTACTTTTCTGCCTTCCACTTGCATAAGGCTACCTTTATGCCTTCCGAGACTAAGCTCTGTCTCCATCTGCATGAGGTTAAGCTCTACCTCCATCTGCATAAGGCTACCTTTCTGCCTTCCTACCTGCACGAGGCTAAGCCCTGCTTCAAATTTACTTTTTCATCGAGACTAAGCGTTGTCTCTCAAGCACTATTTACCTTGTTTTTCTTTATGGCTAAGCTCTGCCCTTCAATTCGCAAGACTAAGATCTGTCTTGTCAGCATCATATTACTGCATTTCATGGGCTGAAATATTGCCAACTTGTCCAAAGGCGTCATCGTTCGGAGACACCATCTTCATGGCCCGAGAACACCATGTCATGGCCTGATGATCTCTCTTAATCTTGCATATCATTATTCAAAGGCGTCATCGTTCGGAAGCACCATCTTCATGGCCCGAGAACATCATTTCATGGCCTGCGAATCCTTTATCAAACAATTCATGGCCCATGACATCATGGTGTGAGGACGTCATCCTTAACCGTCCGAAGACAACATTCATAGTCCGACGGGAACTTGCATCACGTTTAAATTTACGCACAATATACGCTTGTATTATTTTATTTGCAGGAAACCCGGCAAGCGTCGATTATCCTAGTAGGAGCGCTCCCGCTCCAGTTCTCCTAACCACTCCCGCAAACCGTTCACTCATCGAGCCCTATATGTTGCGTCCGTTTAGGAATGGGCATAAAATCTGAAAAATCGAATTCCGAACCGAACCGAATTAATTTGGTATTTCACTTTCGGTTTTTTCGGTATAGAAATTTCGGTATTTCGGTACGGTATTCGGTATTGAGTTTTTCTATATTTCGGTATACCGAAATACCGAAATATTTAAGTCCAAGCCCACCTATATTTCTATTTTCCAGCCCAATAAGCCTATGACCAACACCCCCAACCCCCTGAAACCTAATTCCCTAATCCCTTAGTGGGCCTATAAACCTCCTTAGTCTTAGAGACTCACGGGCAGTAAGTGAATGGAATCAAGATTGCATATCATTCTCCTTTGAGTTTGATTTAAATGTTACATTGCTTTATAAAAAAAAAGAATCAATTCCATTTCTCTTCTCTGAGTTGGCAATCAAAACAACAACTAATTATTCTTGAAAAAATGGCTTTGACTTTGCCTTTGAATGGTTGAATTCTCGGCAGAAGTCATAAGATATGTTAGGCAATAAGCAATTAGGCATAGCTTAATCTCGGGAGATTTGAAAGACTTTGGTATAATACCTAAACCGTACCGAACCAAATAAGAAAATACCGAACCGTACCGAACTACTTTGGTACGGTATTTGGTATGCATAATTGATATACTGAATACCGAAATACCGAACCGTAATTATTAAATACCGTACCGAAATACCGAATGCCCACCCCTACGTCCGTTGTTGTAGAAACTCCATTAGTATACTTCATCGATAAGTCCTGAACTACATACGACCTGATTTCTGTAAAACCATGGATATGTAGGCAATTCAGAAGCCAGGGTGCGACCCAAATCTCTTCAAACCGTTTTGCTCGGTAAAAATTGGCCATCATATCTTTACCCGACAACTTTTTCATCCTTCCCGGATAAAGAGGGGCAACTGTTGATACCCAATTTTTCCTCAAATTATTTTTAGTTTTGCATATATACCTTCAAAATCATGCTTTCATAGCAACTGGTATTTTTCTATATTTTCCCCATATTTTTATTAGTTTATTTTAATCTATCCAGTATTTCATTTCTAATAATTAATTACAAAATTACTTACAAATGATTTCAAAAATATTTCTTGATTTAATGTATTATTTCTGGTCCTATTAAGATCAAATTCACAATTAGCCAAATTGGCACTCCTTGGCTATAATTGCAATAACTTTGCAATTATAGCCTAATCATATGTTTAATACCATTTTTATCCAATAATTAGTTATTTTATATTTTAAATACTAATTAATCATTTTAATTTAATTTACCAAGCATCAATTTCATTTTTTTTTTACAGTTATCAGCTATTTTTATAAATTATTTAGTTAGTTTTAATTGGGTATTTAACAATTAGCCATTCTTTATTTAAATTCTAGCCCAAATTAGACTGGACCTCCAAACCCAGTTTGATTAATCCAGACAAAACCCAGTTTTCACACCACTCGCCCCAATCCCTCACTTAATCTGAACCGTTGATTAATTTCAATCAACGGTCCAGATCACCCCTTACCATAATTAAGCCCTAAACGACTACCCCCCGTCTCTCATTCTCTCCCTCATTCACTCAGCCATCTCTCAACTCTTTCTGAACTCTCTCTCGTCCCTTCAACTCACCCCAGTGAACATGGCCTTTCTCCGGCCATCTCCTTTCTGGAATCCATGGTGGTCTCACCTCCTACCAGCCTTATGGCTCCCCCCCCCCACCTTTTTGAACGTGTGTCATCATTTTGAGGCCCTCAAGTGAACCAGAGGCGGTTCACCCACCTCTTTCGATCTCATGCCATTCTTCCGGCCATCTATGGCCGTTCGAGTAAGATCTATCACTCTCCGGCTAAAACCAGTAATATTTTGGGACTTTTCTTATCCTTTTTGGGTTCTCTTTGAAACCCTAACTCTTAAACTTTCTGATTCTTTCAGATCTGTAATAGATCTACACCTATTATGAGTTTTTTCTATGTTTTCTTTAAAAGATCTTCCTGTTTCTAAAACGATTCTTCACTTTTAAAACTAGGGTTTCAGAATCCTTTACAAAACAGTTTCCTTCTAATTTCTTAGTGTTATTTCATGATTTTATCATGTTTAAGCATTATTTGAGTTGTTCTCTTCTATTTGATTCATTTTGGTGAAAAGCCCCAAATTTCTGGGTTTAACCTGTGAATCCGAGTTTATTTTGCAATAATTGTTTACCTGTTCTAGCATGACTTCCTTGCTTTCATGCATACTTGATGTGTTTTGTGATTTCTTTCTCTTTAATCACTATTAGGGTTTCTGGTTCTTTGTCGCCTTTGCCTAAACTATGACTGTCTACTTTCCTTTAACTATCTGCTATCTTCTGATACGAATCCCTAATTTCGTGATTAGGGTTTTCTGAATTTTTACTTAGTATATGTTATTCTGTCCAAATCGATATTGTTTTATCATTTTTGAATCTTTGAAAAGTGTGATTAGTGCTTTATTGGTTATTACGCTATATTCTTTACTGATTTTTTAGTTTTCCTTAAAATTGTTATATTTTCCTTTGAGAAGTACTGATTGCCTGATTTCTAGTGATTCCTTACTTGTGTGATATTTTCCTTAGTTGACACTGGCTCCCCGTGATTTGAAGCTCACTCAATATTTTCCTTACTGATTTTAAAAATCTGAATCATTCCTTGCCTTGTTTCTCTGAATAAACCTGCTGTCAAATTAATTTTTTTATACGCTTTCCTTAATTGGTTTGTTCTGTATTTAGTCCTTATCGCATGCTCTATTCCTTACTACTCTTTATATGGTAAAATCAGTTTTCAATTGATTCCTTTCCTTGTTTAACACTACTTGTGTCCGTTTGAACTATGACTCCTTAATTAAAGGGAGTACTTGTGTTAATTGGATTCTAAATTGTAATTACTTCTATAGTTACGCTGAACTATTACTTGTTACCATATTCTCTGCCTATTTTCAAATCTATATATACTCTACTATCTCATTAGCATAGGATACAAACAAAACACTGTTCTAAAACCTCTCTTACACACACATACTCTTCTTGCTGGTTATTTTCTATTCTCAGTCGGCCTCAATCCAAGACTAAGTATTACACTCTCTTGCTCTCCATACTGTGCTTATTCTCTCTTAACTGGTATGTCCTCAATTTAGTTTAAAGTATAAAAAACAACATGCTTCTCTTAGTATTTCAGTTCATCTTATTTCTACTATGCTTTTACCTATGGTTTTGTTGTTTACCTTGCAATTAGCATGTATACTTATTGCTTTACTAGTATGATTCTTAAACTGTACCCTTTCCCTTAAACTCGTCATGTTTTTCCTTTTATGTCTTTCAATATGATTCTGTCGCACTTGTATCCCTGTGATTCCTGGCCTGGACATCCTTGTGGTAAAGCTGTGGTTATTAGGTGTTGTGTAAGTCTTTAATGCATCCCCAATCCTCACCCCCTTTAGGATTTCTCTGATTCTGAATTCATGTGCAATTCTACCTATCATGTACATATCCTTATGTGCTTCCTATTTTTCCCAAAACCCTTTTCTTCCCTGTTTGTGATTGTTGAATTGGTTTGGTTCCTCTTCTTGCTCTATGTTCTGTTCTTAGTTGTTGTCTTGATTGTCCCATTCTCTTTTCCTTTTCAAAACTGTTTCTCCCTTAAAATGAAACCTTCTGTTATTTTCAGAAACTTATTTCAAACAAGTTGTTCTCCAACTCAACCTTTTCAAAACTATGTCAAGCACTCTCACTATACTCTTAGAAATCTAAGTTCTGCCCCTCTAATGTGTGACTGCTTTGGGATCCCTATGAGATCCCTCTGAAATCTGATGCATTAGAGCTGACCCTTCCACACTGCACTTACTCAGTATGGTTATGAGAATTTGGGTGTGAGCACTGCCCGGGATCCCTTGAGGTCCTTAGGGAACTCTGACACACCTGGATTATATGAAAGGTTGTGAACACTAATGGCATTGAGAACTTCTGAGAACTTTGGGCCTATCAGTAGGCTCCCTATAGTGTAACTTCTTCTTTTCTTTATTCATATACGTAATTTATGCAAATGGTATGTAATAATTATTGTAAAAAACTCTTGGGGGATGGATAGTGAAAAGGGAAGGGGTAACCATGCATGCTATAGATATAAAAGGGGTAGAAACCATGCTATTATGTATATATTCCCTGTTTGCGCAATAGAGATCATGTTTAGGACCAATATGTTCAGATCATGCATTAAAAACCATGTTCTTAGGTATCCTGTTCCAGCATCCCATTTTGACGTTATTTTTATCACTTAGAAATCCTGCTTCTAAGCTAAATAACAGCATTAACAAAGAGTTGTTACTCATGTGCATTCATAAATCACGCTCTGTGCAATCATGCCTTTATAAATTCTGCCCCTTGCATTAGACACCATGTCATGAGGCACTGCTTCAGCATCACATTGACATTGTTGCATGCTTACGTTTATCATTTAGAAATCCTGTTCCTAGGATAATTAATGTAAACTACACAAATCCTGCTTAACAACTCAGCAATTCTATATGCATTTAGAGATCATGCTTTTAGTAATCATATCTTAATCATTCCATATCTCTATGTACGTAGTAGATACCATGCCCTGAGGCCTCGTTTAAAACACCTAGTTAAACCACTGATGCATGAAAAAGACGCAAGACAACCTCGTATTTGATCACCTTGTTTTAAATAAATAAACTGGAAATAATCCCTACATATTTTGTAACACCTAGAATAGCATGCTTTAGGTATAACAACTTCTGAACTGTTTTTTACTCTGATAATCATGTATTACTCTCACGCCTAGGCAAGCCTTAGGTAATCAACCTTTATAAAACTGGAAAACTGTCTTTTTTGTGTTTACTGCTTAATGGTTGACATCCTTAAAATCAGTAGGCAAACTGATTAGGGCCTTTCTGAGTTATAAAACAAGTCTACATATTTGCCTATGTTCTGGGTTCACCTAGACACCATGTCTTAGGATTCTGAATTTAAATACTGCCCTTAATTGTGTTTGAGTCGTGTTGTCTATTTGCATTACTTGTGGAGGTAAACTTTAGCCTTTTATCTGTTTCTCTGTGTTCCCACTAATTGCAGTCCTACATGTTTTTTGTTTGTCGCCTTAGTGTTTTTCCTTTGAACCTAAGGGTCTGCCTAGAACTTCCCCTATAGGTAGAGGTCCTAAACTCCTCCAGGACTATTAGAAAGGGACGAGTAACAACATGCAATAGAGGTCGTTGACCAACACTCGATTTAATAACCTTTACGGGGTGGGAAGGGTAGATATGGATATGATGACCGGTGCGCTAATATCACGTGTAGCCCCTCTTTGAGGAGTGATTACCGGGTATTGCACTGATGTTATCCATATGACAAACAACCTTGGACTCCCCTACATGCATGTTTAGATTATAACTCTTTCAAAACCCTGCTTAGATATTAAATACTTTTCAAATTTTAGTAACACATGTGTGCTTAGACTGTGATTCTTTCAAAATTCCTTTACTTGTTTATTCATTAATTGCCTACTTGCTACTTGCTCAAATTCACAAAGTTGTTTGGCCGGGAGCCACAATAGTGGACTCTGAGGGGTGCCTAACACCTTCCCCTTGGAGTAATTTCAAGCCATTACCCTATCTCTGGTTGACTAATCTTGTTTGTAAATGAACCCAAATAGGTTCCCTAACGCACCTTACCTCGTTAGGTGGCGACTCTTTTAATCCTTGTATACCCCTTCCCAAAAGGAAACGAGTTGCCCAATAATGTCAAAAACCCTTACCGATCTGAAAGGAGTTGGAAAAAGGGGGAGCGACATCTGGGAGTCGTGGTTCTTACGTGCCTCCTTCTACTCGGCCAACCTATAGTGCACCACCAGCTCCTATCAGAGTACCTCCTCTTCAAAGTTATTATCGTGGTCAGCCGGCTCGTCAGGGTCAGTCAGAATTTTTTGTAGCCACAGTATCAGGATGGGTGCTTTGAGTGTAGTGACAATGGGCATATTCGGAGAGCATGTCCGAGATTGTCGGGTGTTCAGCCTCAGTACCAAAGTTCTTGTGCCATGATTCCGGCACAAACCGCCGCACCGCCTGCTTCGCCAGCCAGAGGTAAGGTTCAGGTAGCCAGAGGTAGGGGCTAGATTGTGTCGTCCCAGAGATATGGTTCAGTGTAGTGGGGCCCAACCCCGATGTTATGCCTTTCCAGCTATAACTGAGGCTGAGTCCTCCAATGATGTTATCATAGGTACTGTTTCAATTTGCAGTAGAGATTCTTCAGTCCTATTTGATCCGGGGTCTACTTACTCTTATGTGTCATCTTACTTTGCTTCATATTTGGTTTTACCCCATGATTCTTTGAGCACCCCTATATATGTGTCCAGGCCCGTGAGGGATGCTATTGCTGTAGATCGTGTGTATCGCTCGTATGTGGTCGTTATTGGGGGTCTAGATACCAATATAGATCTTTTGCTTCTTGATATGGTCGATTTCGATGTTATATTGAGCATGGATTGGCTGTCTCCTTATCACGCTATCTTGGATTGTCATGAAAAGACAGTGACCTTAGCCTTAGCGAGGTTGCCTTGGTTAGTGTGGAGAGGGACTCCCGGCCATTCTTCCAGTAGGGTTATTTCTTATATGAAGGCTCGGCGTATGGTCGAGAAGGGGTGTTTGGCCTATTTGGCTTATGTTCATGATTCTAGTGTTGAGGTTCCTTCTATGGATTCTATGCCTGTTGTTCTTGAATTTCCTGAGGTATTTCCTGCAGACCTACCGGGGATGCCACCCGACAGGGATATTGAATTTTGCATTGATGTGGCTCCGGGCACCCAACCCATTTCTATTCCGCCATATCGGAGGACCCCACTAGAGTTGAAAGAATTGAAGGAACAGTTGCAGGAGTTGCTTGATAAGGGCTTCATTAGACCTAGTGTCTCGCCCTGGGGTGCACCAGTGTTATTTATGAAGAAGAAGGACGGGTCAATGAGGATATGTATAGATAAAAGGCAATTGGACAAAGTCACTATCAAGAACAAGTATCTGTTATCGAAGATTGATGATTTGTTTGATCAGCTTCAGGGTGCCAAGGTGTTTCAAAGATTGACTTGAGATCTGGCTACCATTAGATTCAGGATCTTACACGGTATATTGTGATGCCTCCCATGTGGGGCTCGGAGCAGTGTTGATGTAGGAGGGCAGGGTAATAGCATATGCGTCTCGTCAGTTGAAGATTCATGAGAAGAACTACCCTGTTCATGACTTAGAGTTGGCAACACATTGTTCACGCGTTGAAGATTTGGAGGCACTATCTTTATAGCGTGCCGTGTGAGATTTTCACGGATCATCACAGCCTTTAGTATTTGTTCAAGCAGAAGGATCTCAATTTAAGGAAGAGGATATGATTAGAGCTATTGAAAGACTAACATCACGATATTGTATCATCCAGGAAATGCCAATATGGTGGCCAATGCATTGAGTAGGAAGGCAGTGAGTATGGGCAGCCTTGCTTTAATTCCGGTCGGTGAGAGATCGCTAACTTCAAATATTCAGACTTTAACCAATTAGTTTGTGAGGTTGGATATTTCAGAGCCCAACCGTGTTCTAGCTTGTACAGTCGCTCAGTCTTCCTTGTTTGAGAGTATCTGTGATGACCCAAAAGGTAATCTTGTGTAAATTTTACTAAAATTATGTTTCGAGGCCCCGAGGGCCTCCGTTAATCTCACCTCGATGTGCGTTCACAGCCCGGGCGCGTAGCCGGGAAGCCTTTACGTGGAAGTTTGATAGAAAGTTGAATTTATGATAATTAATTGAATAAAGTTGACTTTGGTCAATATTTTTGGTAAACGGACCCGGACCCACAATTTGATGGCCCCGGAGGGTCCGCAGGAAAATATGGGACTTGGGCGTATGCCCGTAATCGAATTCCGAGGTCCCAAGTCCGAGAAATGAATTTTTAAAGAAAATTATTTTTTGAAAATAATAAAGGCTTTTGAAAATGAACTTTGATGTGAAAATTGCGTTACCGGGACCGTATTATGGTGTCGGAGCCTGGAACAGGATGGTTATTATGAGTTTTTTTGTAAAATTTGGTAAGACACGAACTTGGTTTGATGTGTTTCGGATCAAATGGGAAATTTAGAAGTTTATGAAGTTTGAGAAAATTATATAGATTTTGGAGGTTAATTCATAGTTTTTGATGTTATTTTGGTGGTCTAATTACTCGAACAAGTCCGTAGGATGCTTACGAGGGTGTGTGTGTATTTGGTTTTGAGCCCCGAGGGCTCGGGGGTGTTTCGGGTAGGTGTTCGGAGTGTTTGGACTCAAGGAAACACTCCTGGTGCACCAGTTCTGGTGTGCCCGCACCTGCGAGCCTAGGGCCGCAGGTGCGAGACCGCAGGCGCGACGTTTTTTTCCGCAGGTGCGGTCCCTCTCGCAGATGCGGACTATCTTCCGCAGGAGCGGGTAAGATTCCGCAGGTGCGGCCCCCGGTGGGCCTGGCCATTTCCCTCAGGTGCGATCCCTTTTTCGCACCTGCGAGATCGCAGGTGCGACCAAAGCACCGCTGGTGTGTGAGTCGAGCAGTGAAGTTCTTATATAAACAATTCCAGACGTTTTTCTTCAATCTTTTTCTCAAAAAATAGAAGGCTTAGGGCGATTTTTCAAGAGATTTTCTTCCCAAATCGTAGGTAAGTGTTCACTAGTTGATTTCCTTCAACTTTTTAATGTTTTTTTATCAATTATCATCAAGAATCCTAGGGTTTTCAAAGGTAGAAATTGGGGGTTTTGGGTAGAGTTAGGACTTTTAGAATTTTTAGGAATTCAACCTTGTTTTAGTGTCGGATTTCAAAACAAATTATATATTTGATCTCGTGGTGGAATGGGTGATCGGGTTTTGGTCCGAACCTCGTGTTTGGACCAAGCGGGCCCGGGGTCGAGTTTTGGTATTTTTTGGAGAATGATGGGAAATGTATAATTAGGCTTTGGAATTGAATTGTTGAGTCATTATTGACATTATTGAGTCGATTATGTCTAGATACTATCGTTTCGAAGTTGGGTTTGAGAGGAAAGGCGGTGATTGAGGCTTGACTTGCATTTTTGGAGCCGAGGTAAGTGTTTTGCCTAACCTTAACTTGAGGGAATATGTATAGAGTCTAAATTGCTACGTGTATTTCATGTCCAACGTATAGGTAAGGTGACGAGTACTTATGTGTTGTGGTCAAGCATGCCCGTGCGTCAAATGTGATGATTTATACCGTGTTCTTGATATTCTCTGTGTTATGAATAATTGGTTATTTAGAAGTGATACGTTGAGGTTGTTTCATGACTTGGGAAGTTATTGATTAATTGTTCAGTTGAGGATTATTATTGTTAAGATTATACCTCTGAGTGAGATTGGTTATAGCTGAGTCCCATGCCGGGACGATAGAATTTTGCTGGTTATTTTTGTACATTTAGAACTTCTTATTGTTGAACCTTCATATTGAATTGTTGTTTCTGTGTACATTATGCACGAGGGGACATTCCGTGCCGAGTGACTGTGAGCTTATGCACGAGGGTACTATCCGTGCTGAGTGATTATTATTATTTATGCACGAGGGGACATTCCGTGCCGAGTGACTGTGAGCTTATGCACGAGGGTACTATCCGTGCTGAGTGATTATTATTATTTATGCACGAGGGGACATTCCGTGCCGAGTGACTGTGAGGTGATGCACGATGGGACATTCCGTTCCGAGTGACTTCATTATTTATGCACGAGGGGACATTTCGTGCCGAGTGATGGTGAGGCTATGCACGAGGGGACATGTCGTTCCTTTTGCTGCTTATTTACTTGTTTCGAGATGTTAATTCCTGTTTTACTCCTACATTTCAGTTATTACTTAATTCTACTGTGTTAGTAATTGTTGCCTCTTTTCCCCAAACATGTTCTACCCCGTAACTGTATTTCCTGTTTATTTCCTGTTATATTATTGAATTGTGCAGGTATTAGTTGCGGTCGTGTCCTAGTCTCGTCACTACTTCGCCGAGGTTAGGCTCGGCACTTACTCAGTACATGGGGTCGGTTGTACTGATGCTACACCTGCACTTCTTTATGTTGTGCAGATTACGCAGCCGGACACAGTGGACACCGTTAGAGGGAGTATCCTTCAGTCCACGCAGGCGACATCGAGGTAGACCCGCAGACGTTCGTGGGCCCTGGCGTCACCTTCTATCCCTTCTTTCTGTCATTTTTTTATTTCCAGACAGATGTACCACTTTATTTCAAACAATTATTTTTAGCCAAATCTTAGTCTGGTTCGTGAGGTTGACTCCATTTCTGGGTTTTGTACTTAAAGGGATTTCTACGAGATGGGCTATTTTAGTTTAGAATCTATTAACCTCCGTATTGTTATCATGATTATTTAGTTAGCGTTTATTGTTTTTAATTGTTATTATGTCAATTCATTTAAAATGTTGGCTTGTCTAGCGGGTTCAACGTTAGACGCCATCACGGCCTGAAGGTGGGATTTTGGGTCGTGACAAGTTGGTATCAGAGCTCTAGTTTGCTTAGGTCTCACAACTCACGGACAAACTTGGTAGAGTCTGAGGGATCGATACAGAGACGTCTGTACTTAACCCCTAGAGGCTGCAAAGTTAGGAATGACTTCATATCTTTTCTTCTCTGTCGTGCTACTTGAATTCAAAATGCTAATTGAATTTCTATTCTGTTCTCTCGCAGATGGCGAGGACGCGTGCTTCCCCAGGTTCTGATCGGCAGCCCAATACTCCGGTCGCAGCTCTTACGAGGGGTCGAGGCCGTGCTAGAGGCCGGGGCAGGGCTCAGCCCCGAGCAGCAGTCCTAGTGGAGAATCCTCAGGTTGAGTTCACCGAGGAGATCCCCGCTCAGACAGTCCCAATATGACCAGCTCAGGTCCTAGAGGGGTTCATTGCTACCCCGGTGCTTCAGGACGCTCTAGTCCGCTTAATGGGACACATGGAGAGTGTGGCTCAGGCCGGTCTTCTTCCTACTGCACCAGCCGTCTCTCAGGCTGGGGGAGGGACCCAGACTCCTGCTACTCGTACACCAGAGCAGTTAGATCCTCAGTTTAAGACTCCGGCGCCTCAGACAGCCGGAGTAGCTCAGCCGGGTATTTTGGCACCGGCAGTTGTGGGAGTAGCTATGTCAGCATATGCTCTATGGAGATTGGATAGATTCACCAAGTTATTCCCTACTACTTTCACTGGTGCACCATCAGAGGATCCCCAGGATTATTTGGATAGTTGTTATGAGGTTCTTCGGAACATGGGCATAGTGGAGTCCAATGGAGTTGACTTTGCTACATTTCGTCTTTCTGGCACCGCCAAGACTTGGTGGAGAGATTTCTGCTTGACCAGACCAGCTGGGTCTGCACCTCTGACTTGGGCTCAGTTCTCCGAGTTGTTCTTGAGGAAGTTTCTTCAAGTTACTCAGAGAGAGGATCTTCGGAGGCAGTTTGAGCATCTCCAGCAGGGCTCCATGTCCGACACTCAGTACGAGACCAGGTTCATTAATCTAGCCAGGCATGCTATTATGATACTCCCTACGAATCGAGAAAGAATGAGGAGGTTTATTGAGGGTTTGGCCAAGCCTATCAGACTTCAGATGGCTAGGGAGACGGGTACTTATATCTCCTTTCAAGATGCAGCCGATGTGGCCAAGCGCATTGAGATGGTATTATCGCAGGGTAGTGGTCAAGGGTCTAACAAGAGACCTCGTCATTTCGGCCAATTCAGTGGTTCCTCATCTGGAGGTAGAAATTCCTTTGGCAGAGGTCATCCCCCTAGGCCTTTTCAGTCAGCACTCCAGGTATCCCGCAGTGCACCATCAGCTCCCATCAGTGCACCGCCGATTCAGAGCTTTCAGGGTGGTCATTCTGGTCGTCAGGGACAGTTCCATGGTCAGTATACTCAGCAGCCGAGGTCTTGCTTCACTTGCGGTGGTGTGGGGAATATTTCCAGGTTTTTCCCCCAAGGTCTTGGTGGTTCCCAGTATCAGGGTTCCCGTGCCATGGTTCCTGCATCAGATGCACCCTCACCCCCTCAGCCAGCTAGGGGTGGTCGTGGTGCCATAGGAGGAGGTAAGACTCATAGAGGTGGAGGACATGCCACGAGAGGTAGAGGTTAGGCTGCAGCAGGTCGACCCAAAGATGTTCAGGTTGGAGGGGCTTCGCCCCGATGCTATGCTATTCCGGCCAGGCCTGAGGCTGAGGCCTCTGACGCAGTTATCACAGGTACGGTTTCAGTTTGCAACTGAGATGCTTCGGTGTTATTCGATCCGGGTTCTACTTTCTCTTATGTGTCTTCATATTTTTCCCCATATTTGAGCATGGCCCGTGATTCCCTGAGTACTCCTGTATATGTGTCTACCCCGGTGTGTGATTCTATAGTGGTAGATCGAGTCTACCATGCTTGCTTAGTAGTTATTGGTGGGATGGAGACTCAGGTTGATCTTTTGCTTCTGGATATGGTTGACTTTGATGTTATATTGGGGATGGATTGGCTATCTCCCTATCATGCTATTCTGGACTGTCATGCCAAGATAGTGACCTTAGCCTTGCCAGAAGTACCTCGTTTGGAGTGGAGAGGGACTCTTAGTCATTCTTCCGGTAGAGTTGTTTCTTAGATGAAGGCTCGGCGCATGGTCGAGAAGGGTTGTCTGGCCTATTTGGCCTATGTTCGTGATTCTAGAGCCGAGGTTCCTTCTATGAAGTCTGTGCCCGTGGTTCGTGAGTTTCCAGAGGTATTCCCTGCTGACCTGTCGGGTATGCCACCCGACAGGGATATTGACTTTGGTAATGAGTTGGCTCTGGGCACTCAACCCATTTCTACTCCGCCGTATCTTATGGCTCCGCCAGAGTTGAGGGAATTAAAGGAGCAGTTGCAGGACTTGTTGGATAAAGGATTCATTAGGCCTAGTGTTTCTCCTTGGGGTGCTCTAGTGTTGTTTGTTAAGAAGAAAGATGGCTCAATGAGGATGTGTATTGACTACCGACAGCCGAATAAGGTTACTATTAAGAATAAGTATCCTTTGCCGAGGATTGATGATCTATTTGACCAGCTTCAGGGTGCTACGGTGTTTTCCAAGATAGACTTGAGATCTGGTTACCATCAGCTGAGGATTAGGGCGTCTGATGTCCCTAAGACATCCTTTCGCACTCAATATGTGCATTATGAGTTCTTGGTGATGTCATTTGGGTTGACAAATGCCCCTGCAACTTTTATGGAGTTGATGAACCGTGTGTTCAGGCCATATTTGGACTCATTTGTGATTGTGTTTATTGATGATATCTTGATTTACTCCCGCAGCCGAGAAGAGCATGAGCAGCACCTTCGAGTCGTCCTCCAGACTTTGAGGGATAGGCAGTTGTATGCCAAATTTTCTAAGTGTGAGTTCTGGTTGAGTTCAGTGGAATTTCTGGGCCATGTTGTGTCGGTAGAGGATATTCAGGTGGATCCCAAGAAGATTTCAGCAGTTAGAGATTGGCATAGACCCACTTCAGCTACAGAGATTCGGAGTTTCTTAGGGTTAGCAGGTTATTATCGCCGATTTGTGGAGGGATTTTCATCTATAGCAGCCCCGATGACCAGGTTGACCCAAAAGGGTGCCCATTTCAGGTGGTCTAATGAGTGTGAGGCGAGCTTTCAGAAGCTCAAGACAGCCTTGATCACGGCACCGGTGTTAGTTTTGCCCACAGGTTCAGGACCCTATACTGTGTATTGTGATGCTTCACGGGTTGGACTTGGTGCAGTGTTGATTGATACGCTCAATTTACACCTTAAAAGAGTGCAAGCGATCGTTGTCAAATATAGTAAC
>ML290646.1:0-22461 GCA_005239495.1 Nicotiana undulata | reverse complement strand
CCCCCCCCCCCTCGAACTATATTTTTCTATATATTAAAACCCTATATTTGACTTTTAAAGGTATGCTCATTGACTATATTAATTTATGATTTGTACAAAGTTTTTATAAAGTTTACTCATGATGTATTACTCTCGAATGATTGATTAATTCTAGGAGTTTTGGTCAAAATAATATCTAATGTACTGTGTTAATTTTAGTTTTAATTATGATTGTGTTTATGTTGATTCCAATTGATAAGTTCTTATTTATATTCATGTTGTAGCACAGTAAAAATATAAATAAAGGCATATAGTGTTGCATTTCTTAAAAGTCATCTTATATTACATTAAAAAAATTACACAAAATAAAATTTTGCAAATTAAAATCAATTGGCCAGCAATTGTATTCTCTAATCCAGATTTCATAAAGAAGGTTGAAGAGATTCAACTTCTCTACAAGGTGTTGAGTTTAATAAGAAGATTGAAATTGACATTCTTTCAACAATATGTGTGAGACATGAAAGAAGACTAAAACAAGAAAGAGAATAAATCATTTCAGATGAAACAAAAGCGGGAGAAATTTTTTCAGAAGAAATCCATACGGAGAACTGAAGAAAAAAAAAGGTTAAAATATAAAGAAGAAGGTGAAAATAAATAAGAAGGTGAAAATTAAAGAAGAAAGGTGAAAAAATAAGGAAGAATGGTGAAAAGTGAGGAAGAAAGTTGGATATAACCGAAATAAGGAGAATATTTATTTAAAAAATAAATTGAAAGAGGGTTAGGCTAATTATCCATTATTTTCTGTCAGGTGAGCCATTTTGATGGCTTTTTTCATGCTGCCACGTGCTCCCAAGTGAGTATTTACACACATTACGCCAAGTCAGCAACAATGGGGTTTTAGTATGAAGGGCAATATAATTCAGGAGGGTTTTGGGGACATTGAATAGTTTAAGCAGGAAACTGACAAAAATGTGATAGTTTAAGGGGGAAAAGGCCAGATTTGTCCCTCTACTTTAGTAAATTAGTCACGTTTATACCTAATTCTACTATTGGTTCAAATGTGTACTCCACCGTTAAAATAGTAGACAAAATTATCCCTAACTTTAACAAAAGTCCCATGTGGCAATGGGACCCTCACTTATCTGCCAGCTAGGCTAATATCAACCATAATTTTAAATACCCGTGCCCATTTCTGTCATGACCCATTTTCTCCCTTCGAAAGACGTCGTGATGACACCTAGCCGCTACGACTAGGTAAGCCTATTAATATTGAAATAACATAAATAAAGAAAATAAAGGAACAACTAAGCTTCAATAATGACTATATAATGGTAAAATGCCGCTCGGCATATACAAGTAAGACCAATACGCGATTATACACAATACTTCCCAAAATTCGGAAGCACAATTCACAAGCTCTACGAGTAACTATCTATTGTCTTCTATACATAGAGTCTAAAGTAATAAAGGAGGTAAAACATAATAAGGTAGAGGGGGACTCCGAGGATCTGCGGACGCATACAGATATACCTGAAGTCTCCGGTGGGCTGCTGCGGTTGCACTTATACTGAGGCGGACGAGAGGTACCTAGATCTGCATATGAAAACATGTTCATGAAGGGCGTGAGTACACCACAATGGTACTCAATAAGTTCCAAGACTAACCTCGGTTGAGTAGTGACGAGTTCAGGTCAGGGCCCTACTGGTATAAATATAATGAAATAAGACAGAAAGAAATATTACAGTAAAATAAATACAAAAATCTAACTTGAATAGAATTAAATGGAAACCAACAGATCACAACACATTAATAGCAACAGGGTATCTCCACTGTTCCGTAGTCCCAAACGTAAATGTGCAGGGTTGGGGGATCTCCCAGAGTACCGTTCCGTAGTCCCAAAGTAAATATACAGTACATGGGGATCTCCCGGAATACCGTTCCATAGTCTCAACGTAAATATGCAGCTCAACCAATATAACTAAGAGTTATAGCAAGGAAACCTACGGCTTAGACTAAGTTCACATCAAAGAAATCAGGAAAACTTTACTAAACATGTTGCACAAAGTGCAAATAGGCAGTTAAAAACACGTAGGCATGCGTTTCTAATCTAAACAAGGTAGTTACATAAGCAAGTGTATTTCAAACAAGGAGAAACATGTTATGATTTAGTGAAAGTTTGAGTTTTACAACAAATAGCCTGTGTACGTACTCGTCACCTCACGTACACGGCGCTCAGATATCAAACAATACCAAATCCTAAAGGGGGTTCCCCCACACAAGGTTAGGCAAGCCACTTACCTCAAACCAAGCTCAAATCAATCCAAAATCACGCTCTTGCCACGAGTATCCAACTCCGAGTGGCCCAAATCTAATCAAAACCAATTACATAACATAAATACAACTACAAGAGCGAATCAAATGAACGAAATCAAAGCTAAAGCAAGGAATTGGAAAAAATCGCTCAAAAGCCTCACGGACCCACGTCTCGGAATCGAGTAAAAATTACCAAATAAGAACACCCATTTACTCATGAGTTCACTCGTACAAAAATAATCCAAATCTGATGCCTAAATCCCACTCAAATCTCATATTTTTGGTTGGAGAACTTTTCCCCCAATTTTCCCAACTTCCACTCTCAAATTTCTTAATTTAATGAAGAAGACAACTTATTAATGAAATATGATCAAAATAGGATTAGGAATCGTTACCCAAAGATTTTCTCTGAAAATCTCTCGAAAAATCGCCTTCCTACGAGCTCTAAATCGAATTTTGTGAAATGAATTTCGAACCCCCGAATCTGACCTTTTCTGCCCAGCGATTATTGCACTTGCGGGCCAGGGATCGCACCTGCGACGCCGCACTTGCGGAATTACCATCACATGTGTAGAAATGACTTAAGTTCCCTGGGTCCACATTTGCGAATAGACAAAGCACTATGGATGGATGATTATGCAACTGGATTTTTTTAAAGAAAATTGACGTGTGATTGGTGAAGATGTTATAAAAGCAATATTGAAATTCTTTGAAATAGGAAAACTGCTAAAGGAGATCAATTGTATCACTGTCACGCTCATACCTAAGGTGGAAAATCCAAATTATGTAAAAAAGTTCAGACATATTGCTTGTTGTTCTACAATGTACAAAATTATAGCTAAGATATTCACTGCTAGGCTGAAATGGTTGTTTTACCTGGTGGGGTCTTTCCAGTTTGCATTTATAGAAAGGATAAATATTTTGGACAATGTAATACTAGCTCATGAACTGATCAAAGGATATACACAGAAAGCAGTATTACCAGGATGCATGATTAAGGTGGACAGTAGAAAGGCCTATGATTATGTTGAATGGATCTTCTTGAGAGATCTTATGTTGGAACTTGGGATTCCATATAAAATGGTTAATCTAATTATGGAATGTAAAAACAATAACTTTTGCTCTACTGATTAACGAACACTTCACACCTAGGTTTCAGGCAACAAAAAGGTTGAGGCAAGGGGACCCCACGTCACCTTACCTCTTTGTATTGGTGATGGAATACTTGAACAGATCTTTGAAGCAACTTAAATCAAATCCAGACTTCAACTATCATCCTAAATGTGCAAAGTTGGGAGTGGTACATATTTGTTTTTCTGACGACTTGTTGATGTGTTGTCGAGCAGACAAGGTGTCTATTAATCTCATGATGAAACAATTAGAACATTTTTATGATGCCTCAAGATTGCAAGCAAACATAGAGAAAAGCTCATTGTATGTAGCAGGTGTATCTATTCAATACAAGGATGAAATACTGGAGAAATTGCATTTCACCACTGGAGCCCTACCATTCAAATATTTAGGAGTGCCATTGCCCTCAAAGAACCTCACTGTCAGCCAGTGTATGCCATTGGTTGACGGAATTGCAGAGAGAGTGAGATGACGGACAACTAAATTCTTATCCTATGCAGGGAGAGTTCAACTAATCAAAAATGTGTTGTTTAAAATGCAAACTTATTAGGCACATGTATTTCTTCTCCCAAAGAAGCTGTACAATATGGTTACATGAATATGCAGAAACTTTCTTTGGGATGGAGATATTGAAGGTAAGAAAGCTCATATTGCATGGGACACCATATGTAGGCCAAAAGCAACATGAGGGCTGAACATTATCAATTTTATTCTATGGAATAGGGCACCAATAGGCAAACTACTATGGGTACTCGCATAAAAAAGGATAAACTCTAGGTCAAGTGGATCCACAATCGATATATAAATACGAAGGACTTAAAGAACATGGATACACCTAAACAGGAAAGCTGGTTGGCGAGGAAGATTTTCGAGGCTAGAAAATGGTTAGTTTCAGAAATCAATGAATTGAATACATATGTTCTCAAGGAAAATACACTATCAGCAAAGCATATACCTCAATCCAACCATAGTTTCCAAAGGTTTCATGAAAGGCATTATTCATGACACAAGGCATTCTGCCTCGACATCTGTTAACCTTGTGGATGACAATTCACCATAGAAGTAACAATGGACATATTAACCAAATAGGTGATACTAGTACCCAATGCTTGTGTCCTTTGTACAGCTGATGAAGAAGTGACACATGATCACTTGTTCTTCGAGTGACCAAACTCTAAGTTTATATAGCAGAACCTGTTAAGCTTGTTTGATATTAACAAACAAATAGGCCGGTGGCAGGAAGAGGTTGACTGGCTGGCTACAAAAACAAGGAGCAGGAACATACAATGAAAAATATTGGAGAGTGCATTCGCAGCAGCAGTATACCATATATGGATGGAAAGAAGATACATTTTAACAATTTAATAAAAGTAATTGCAAAAGTGTAGAACTGTTATCAATTTTATGATACATTAATTTGAGTAATATGTTAAAAGGATTGTGACACTAAGTTACGCATTAATAGAGAATAATGAATTTTGATACCATACCAAATAATAAATCAGGGGTGGCCCTTCCATAAAGCAAGTAAAGCAACCGCTTTAGGACCCATATTTATGGGGGCCCTATTTTTTGTTACACCTAGTAAACTATGTATAAATTTAAAAAGAGTTCTGTAAAGTGAAAAGATTTGATTTCTTTCTTTAACACATATAGAGAAAAGGGAATTGCAACTGCTATGATTTCTACCAAGGAAATTGCACTTGAAATGAATATCGAACCTGAATTTTGTAAGAAACATGTGATATATTGGAAGTAACAATTTGATGCGAATGTTGTTGATAAAAATCTCAAAATCTTTCGAAGAGTCCTTTAGAGTTGATTACTTTTATACATAATAGAAAAAGCTATTTTTTCACTTCAAAATAGATTTGAACAATTCGTAACATATGGAAATATTTTTGGTTTTTTATTTGGCAGTAAAAATTAAGATCACTAGATGTTGAAAATTTGAAAAAATATTGTCTTAATCTTGAATGTTCCTTAAAGCATAATAAACAATTCGATATTAATGGTTTAGATTTATTTACTAAATTAAAAGTATTAAGAAAAATAGTACCATTAGAAGATAACAATTTAATTGATACACTTAATCAAATAAAAAGATTTAATTCTTTTCCAAATACCTATATTACTTATGAAATAATGTTCATCACTCATGTTACCGTTGCTTCAACGGAAAGAAGTTTTCAAAATTAAAATTGATAAAATTTTACCTAAGAATAATAATGGCGCACGAAAGCTTAAATGGGTTAGCTATATTGTCAATTGAGAAATACTTATTAGGAGTTATTGATTATAAGAAAATTATTAATAACTTTGTATCTAAGAAAAGCTAAACAAAATAGACTTCAAATAAATAATAAAATAAAATTTTAAAAGTTAAGGCTTCTCATAAAATTTGGCTTTAGGCCACAAAATAAATAACTTTTATGAGAGGCCTTAACTTTTAAAATTTTATTTTATTATTTATTTGAGTCTTTTTTTTTTAGTTTTTCTTAGATACAAAGTTATTAATAATTTTCTTATAATCAATAACTCCTAATAAGTATTTCTCAATTGACAATATAGCTAACTCATTTAAGCTTTTGTGTGCCATTATTGTTCTTAGGTAAGATTTTATGAATTTTAATTTTGAAAACTTCTTTCCGTTGAAGCAACGGTAACATGAGTTATGAACATTATTTCATAAGTAATATAGGTATTTGGAAAAGACTTAAATCTTTTTATTTGATTAAGTGTATCAATTAAATTGTTATTTTCTAATTATACTATTTTCCTTAATACTTTTAATTTAGGAAATAAATCTAAACAACTAATATCGAATTGTTTATTATGCTTTAAGGAACATTCAAGATTAAGATAATATTTTTTTAAATTTTCAACATATAGTGATCTTAGTTTTTACTGCCAAATAGAAAACTAAAAATATTTTCATATGTTACGAATTGTTCAAATGTATTTTGAAGTGAAAAATTAGCTTTTTCTATTATGTATAAAAGTAATCAACTCTAAAGGACTCTTCGAAAGATTTTGAGATTTTTATCATCAACATTCGCATCAAATTGTTACTTCCTATATATCACACGTTTCTTACAAAATTCGGGTTCGATATTCATTTCAAGTGCGATTTCCTTGGTAGAAATCATAGTAGTTGCAATTCTCTTTTCTCTATATGTGTTAAAGAAAGAAATCAAACCTTTTCACTTTACAGAACTCTTTTTAAATTTATATATAGTTTACTGGGTGTAACAAAAAATCGGGCCCCCACAAATATAGGTCGTAAAGCGGTTGCTTTACTTGGTTTATGAAAGGGCCACCCCTCAGTCTTTGGGAGGTAAAAAGGATGCTATCGACTTCACTGATGAAGCGATGTTTTTAGGTTTCTCTTCCACCATTTCTTCTCCTTCTAATCTCAGTAAAAAGCTAAAGCTTTCCTCCATTGGTTGTTTCTTTTAGTGGTGATGGTTATGCATATTGTTGATTTATTACTCTATGTATATAAGCTTACCGGTAGGCTGCTAATATTTATCAGCAGATACAATAATTGATTAGTAGTCTACTGTGTAACGGATGTCCATTGGTGCAAATGAAGAAAAGGATAATGACAGAGAAACCCAAAAACTTTCACACCACTTTGTAGCTTAAGTTAATGGTAAACGCTCTGCTGGTGTTAAATATCCATAGGATCAAACCTTATTCCATGGTATTTACATGAGGTTCCTCTTTAAGAAAGTCCCCGAGAATCCCCACGTGCACAATAGTTAGGACCCTAATTAAACAGGAAATTTGATTTTCAATTCACACAAAATGATTTGGGAAAGTATCATACATTTTAGGTAAAGGGGATTTTGGTCGTTTAAAATTTAAAGGATATTTTAGTAATAACTTCACTAAGATCTTCACACTTATAATATAGTATGATATGATATATGAGGAGACCTGGGATGTAGTAGTTCGAATTTGAGCTTGTTTGTTGCATTTATGACTTGGCTTGAGCTAAAGGTTAGGTATTCATTGGCACATCAAAAGACATACAATTACGGGTGAGGAAAAAAAAGATAACTATGTTAGAGTTACCTAAATATTGGGCCATGGGGACTGGGCCAACACACTGAAGATTGGACCACGACGACTACGCCAACACAAAAGCTGGAGCAATTGGGCCTAGCCCGTTATTTATTTGTATCAGTGTTTATTTTCCTTTGGTTCTTAAATTGTAAAGGTCCAAAATATAAATAGGGTCTAAGTGACATTCTAGACCATTTTATTCATTTTTCATTTTGTTAATTGATTAGACGATATTTTCCTCTCAGAGACGACTTTCCCTTTTCTTCTTCCTTATGAACCCTTATAAAACATTTGGACATTCATGTCAATTTCTAGTCCTAACATGGTATCAGAGCGAGTAATCTGGTAGTCCCCGATGTTCTACATCGACCAATTGTACCCACGTCCAATTTCATTGGGTCTATCGTCATCGTTTCGATTTTCACCAAGTTTCAGAATCTGAAGTTTTTTTCGTTGGTTTTTGGTTCAATTCTCGAATTGAGGAAGCTTCCTCGACCGTGTGACTCTGTTTTGGTTGGAGTTTGCTGCTGACTATCGGGTTTCTGTTGTTCTTTTCCAAAGTTAGGGTTTCCGATGATTATCGGAGTTTTTGTTGGTCTTCGTTATAGCTAAAGTTCCTTTTAAGCTGAAGTTTCTCAAGGCCTTTCTTCTTCATGTTGCGAAGAATGGTGGTACACTCATACCTATTTGTTATCTTGCATGAATTGATAATACTCTTTGCGGTGAAGTTTTGTTGTTACACTCTGTTATCATGATTAATTCTACTCCAAACATAAGTTTTTCCTCCCCTACGCATACTCCTGACCCTCTAGTCCACTATTTCTTCTTCCTTCCGATGTACCGAGGTGTCCTTGGTTGCAATGTCTTTTTCTAGGACTGGTTTTGGGGGTTGGAGGAGGAGTATGGTTGTGTCTGTCTGCTAGAAATAAAATAGGTTTTATCAATGGGTCTTGCACCAAGCCTGCTGTGGATTCTCCCCAGTACAGGTAGTGGGATAGGTGCGATAATATGGTCATATCTTTGTTAATCAATTCACTTTCTCCAGATATAGCTGGAAGTGTACAATATTCTGAAACTGCTGAAAGCATACAGAAACAATTGAATAATAGGTATAGAACTGTTAATGGAACTAAGGTGTTTGAAATGAAGAGAGAACTTGCATCTACTTATCAAGGGACTATCGACACAACTTCATATTTCAACAAGATTAAAAAACTCTAGTACGAATTATGGGTTACGTGTATCAGCCATGCAAATTCATGTGTTTGTGTAGCTAAGGAGGGTCTCCAAAAAGAGAAGGAAGAGGACATGGTTCACTAATTCCTTATGGGTTTAAATGAGGTTTATGTGGGGGTTAGGAGCAATATCTTGATGATGCAACCATTGTCATCCCTTGATACTCTCTACAATATTTTGTTACAAGATGAAAAACAGAGATAGGTTGTTCCCAATACCTAATTTAACTCAAAATGTACAACATTAACAGACTCTCTTCTCAACTCTCATCTACAAAACAATACACACAAAGGGGGAACTTTGATTCAAGCAACCAAAAATTCAATGCTACTTTGTCTTGCAAGTATTGCACGAAACCTGGTCATACAATTGAAAAATACTACAAATTACATGGCGTTTCACCAAATTTCAAATTCACAAAGGGTAAAAAGTTTGGTGCTGCTGCAAGTGCTGAGGGGCATATGAACCTTCTGCACTGTATTCTCCAATTGATCAAAGCTCTTTGATTCCTGGTCTCACCAAAGAGCAGTACTCCAATTGATGCAGTTGCTCTGTCAATATACATTAGGTGATTGAGGGTCTCAACATGTTCTAATGGGATCTGCCAACTTTGTTGGTAGTACTTCTTCTCTTCCTGTGTGTTTAAATGGTAGTTATACTGTGCGCATGTTGACTAGTGTAGCTGGAATGATTTGGATAGTGGATTCAGGGGCAACTGACCACATGACTTCAAATAAGGACCTTCTTTTTAATATTACACCCCTTGTTATTCTTTACATAGTTTCTCTACCTAATGGTTACAAAGTTAAGATAACATGTACAGAATCTCTCACCTTGTTACCATCTTTCACTCTACACAATGTTTTGTATATTCCATCTTTCCATTACAATCTAATTTCTGCGAGTAAGATAATAACACAATTCAGTTGTTATGTGCTATTCACTTCTATTTCTTGCATAACTCTACATGCACATTCTATGAAGAAGCTTCTGAAATTTGGTAGAATGGACCAAGGATTATACAAATTTCACCTCAACTATTTCGCTCCTCCCACTTCACCTGATAATTCTGTTTCTCTTTTCAATAATATAGTACATAATGCTGAATATTCTTAGCATACAAATGTTCAAAATGTAAACCCCAATTCTGCTTCTACTTTACCTTATGGTACTGTTCAAAGTGTGCAAAATAAGAACCCATGTTATGTTTCTACTTTACCTTCTTGTACTTCTCCAAATAATGTGAATGAAAATGATATTTGTTGGCATCATAGATTGTGACATGTTCTTTTTGTTCAAATGAAGCATATATCTTCTATCTCTAATGACTTGTTTGCTAAGCAGTCCTTTATTTGTCCTATTTTTCCTTTAGGTAGATAGCCTAGGTTATCATTCCTAGATAGTTCTTCACATTCCACCTCATTATTCCAGGTTATTCATGGTGACACTTGGGGACCATACCACACCCAAACATACTCTGGAGAAAAATATTTTTTGACAATAGTTTATGATTATAGCATAGCAACATGGACACATCTTTTACATTCCAAAAGTTATGCATTTACCTTACTTAAAGCATTCAAAGCCATGGTCAAGACACAATTTCACCTTTCTGTCCAAAAGGTTAGGAGTGGTAATGCCTTGGAGCTTGGTTCCTCCAATTCAGCCATTCAATTATAATCTGATAATGGTATCATACATCAAACAACTTTTTCACACACACCACAACAGAATGATGTGGTAGAGAGAAAACATAGACATCTACTAGAAACCTTAAGAGCTTTGTTGTTTCAATTCAATCTTCCTACCAAGTTCTGGGAGATTGTGTTTTGACAACAACCTATCTTATTAATAGATTTTCTTATAAAGTTTTGTCCAGTAAGACTCCATTTGAATTACTTTATGGGGCTAATCTTTCTTATTCCCATTTAGAACCTTTTGGCTGCCTCTGCTATGCTAGTGTTCCCAAGTGTCATAGAGATAAGTTTAAACCTAAAGCATATCCTTGTGTATTCATTGGCTATCCCTTTGCTAAAAAGGGGTACAAGTTGTACAATCTCACCAGTAAGTCTGTTATCTACTCTAGGGATGACATCTTTCATTAATGTGTTTTTCCTTATATTGTGTCGTCTTCTGCTACTTCTCATCTTCTTCCTTCAATGCCTACCTTTCATGATTCTACTTCTGATCCTGTTACTGCTTCTTCTGTCCCTCCAAATCCTCCTCTACCTACTTCTCCAATACATGACACTCCTGATGCACCCAACTCTGTCCACACTACTACTGATCCTACTCCTATTCATCCTGATGTTCCTATTAAATCAACAGTTCTTCCTATTCCTGAAGTCAGAAAAAGTTCCAAAACTCATCAGCTCCCAACTCATTTGAAGGATTATGTGGTCTAACTCCCTTCATCTGCTTCCTGTTCTTCTTCTTCACTCTTGTCTACTGCAGTAGAGCCCCATTCTTACACTCAAGCTGCTGATATTCCTGCTTGGCAGGAGGCCATGAGGAAAGAATTTGAGGCCCTAGATGCAAACCAGACTTGGAAAATTGTTGAATTACCTGATGGGAAGAAGCCTATAGGGTGTAAGTGGGTATATAAAATTAAATACAAAGCTCATGGCAGTGTGAAGAGACACAAATCTAGATTAGTGGTTCGAGGTGATACTCAGGTGGAAGGAATTGATTTTAATGAAATTTTCTCTCCTATTGTGAAATACGCACTATTAGATGTTTGTTGCTGTAGTTGTTAAGAAACAATGACCCTTGTTTCAGTTGGATATTAATAATACATTTCTGCATGGGGATCTAGATGAAGAAGTTTATAAGAAACTTTCTCAAGGTCTTTATGTTGCCTCTACATCTTCTGTTTCTTCTGGGTCTACTACCTTGGTATGAAAATTGCAAAAGTCTATTTATGGCTCGAGACAAACTTCTAGGCAATGGTACGCAAAGCTGTCTCATGCACTCAACTCTATTTATGATCACTAATTGAATGACTACTCCCTGTTCATTAAGAAGACTGACTGCTTTACTACCGTTGTAGCTGTTTATGTAGATGACATCATTGTGACTAGGGATGACTTGAATAAATTTTTTGCTCTTAAAGTCTTTTTGGATGCTCAGTTCAAAATTAAAGGACTTGGGGTTGCTTAACTATTTTTTGGGTATTGAGGTATGTTATCTTTAGTCAGGTATTCTTTTGTTTCAAAAGAAGTTTATCTCTGATTTGCTATCTGAATACAAATGTGCTGATGTTTCTGATATTGTTAGTCCTTTGGAATAGGCCACAAGTTACATTATGATGTTGGGGAGCTACTACCACAACCTGAAAGCTATAGGAGTCTAGTTGGGAAACTAATTTTTTTGACCCACACCAGACCAGATTTATGCTTTGCTTTCCAACATTTAAGTTTATTCTTACAACGAGCTAGAGTTCCACATATGACTGCCGCTTTACATGTATTGAGATACTTAAAGGGAACTTCTAATTTTGGGGTCTTGTTGAATAATTCGATTGATTTGTCTTTGCTGGCCAGTTGTGACAGTGACTGGGCAGCTTGCCCCGAGTCTAGGCGCTCTGTTTCTGGTTTTTGTATTCAGTTAGGTGGTAGTCTCACCAGTTGGAAGTCTAAAAAGCAGCACATTGTTTCCCTGTCATCAACTGAGGCAGAATACAGAGCCATGAGTAGAGTGGTCACTGAGTTAGCTTGGTTAGTTCGATTGTTATCTGATTTGGGTCTCACTGTTGTTATCCCAGATCCTATTTGGTGCGACAACCAGGCTGCTATTCATATCGCCAAGAACCGGTGTTCCATGAGCGTACCAAGCACATTAACGTCGATTTCCATTTCATACGAACAAAGTTGGCAAATGATCTTATTTCTTTGTCCCATATTTCTACTAGTTCCCAACTAGCTGACATTATTACTAAACCTTTGACATGTCTACACCATCACACCTTTGACTGGAAAGTTGGGTGTGTGTCCACCCTCCAACTTGAGGGGGATGTTGAAGTTACCTGAAGATTGGACCAAGGCGACTGGGCCAACACACTGAAGATTGGACCACCACGAGTGGGCCAACACAAGAGCTAGAGCAATTGAGCCTAGCCCGTTATTTATTTGTATCATTGTTTATTTTTCTTTAATTCTTACATTGTAAAGGCCCAAAATATAAATAGGGGCTAAGTGACATTCTAGACCATTCTATTCATTTTTCATTTTTGGTCAATAGATTAGAAGATATTTTCCTCTCACCCCTTTTTCTTCCTTATGAACCGTAATAAAAATCTGGACATTCATGTCAATTTCTAGTCCTAACAAACTATGGACATGATAAAGTTGCAAGTATTAATAAACTTAGAGTTTACTTTATGAAAGCTAAAACATGGCCGATTACTTTATAAAAAAGGAGAAGGTCCAAATATGCCCCTATACTATACGAAATTGAGCACATTTGTTCTTCGTTAATACTTTAGCATATATATGTTCTTACCGTCACATAGTTGGTCCATATACGCTCTTGTATTATACGAAATTGAGCACATTTTCCCTTCGTTAATTCTTTAGCCCATATATGCCCTTGATGTCAGATAGTTGGTCCATATATGCCCTTTCTCGAAACGGAATCCACCCAAACTAATTAACTCTTTCGCTAATTGTACTAAAGTGCATTACAAAAACTATTTCCTTTTTATTAGTACTTTTTTTCTTTACCTTTCTCTTTTCTTTCTTCTTTTTTTTTTTAACTTTTTCTTTTCCCTATATCCGATTTCCATTGCTGATGCCTTCTCTATTTTCGTCACCAATTTCACTTGACAAAACTCATAAATTCCTGCCAATTTTACAATAAAAACCCCCATATGTTCTTCTGACCTGAATGAGATAAAAATTATCGGAGAAATTTTTTCGGTACTGTTCATTGGGTGAAGGGAGTATGCAGTTATTCCTATTTTGAAGGTCTTGTTTCCTTTGGATCTGAAGTTCTACAGCGAACAACACCTTCAAAAGCTGAATAACCATATACTCCATTTACCCAATTAACACCACCGAAAAAATTTCTCTGGCAATTTTTATCTCATTCAGGTCAGAAGAACGTGTGGGGGTTTTTGGTCGTAAAATTAGCAGAAATTTATAAAATTTGTCAAGTGAAATTGGTAACGAAAATGGAGAAGACATCATCAATGGAGGAAATCAGAGATGAGAGAAAAAAAAAGAGAAAGATAAAATAAAAAGTAAGGAAATATTGTTTGTACTGCACTTTAGTATAATTAACGAAAGAACTAATTAATTTGGGTGGATTCTGTTTCGAAAAAGTGCATATATGAACCAACTATCTGACATCAAGGGCATATATGGGCTAAAGTATTAACGAAAGACAAATGTGCTCAATTTCGTATAGTACAAACGTGTATATGGACCAACTATGTGACGGTAAAGGCATATATGTACTAAAATATTAACAAAAGACAAATGTGCTCAATTTCATACCGTACAAGGCACATTTGCACCTTTTCCGTTATAAAAATAAAATTACAGTTTACTCTAGACTGCCATTCATATTAGGTAACATGATAAAGTTGTATGCATTGAAACCAAAAAAGAAGAATCTATAGGCATATTCCAGCACAAATTGAGAAGTATTTAGATTATGCTTATATAGATGGAAAGAAATGTTGATACACATTGACAAAATAAAGAGCAAGCCTGAACTAGTAGTCTAGTACGGAATGTACACAAGATTTTCTAAAACAGATAACAAGGAATATTTAAGTCGTTTTAGCTGTGATAGAAGAAATATACATATTGGGCCCAACAGAAAAAGTAATTTAAGAGAAAGATGGAGAATGAAAATAAACAAAGGGCAGTCAAAAAGTACATATGCTCTAAAATGCAACCATTTATTGAACAAAAGTGCCCCAATCTGGTTGTAAAACACCAAATGATTAGCAATATGAGTGATACAATACTATTCAAACACAATCAAAAGCGGATTTTACACTAAGATTTGCAGGGTGGCAACGGTGAACCACAAAGACAAGCATTTCCAGCAAAAGAATTAGCACCAAACTTTGATGGTGGAAGCTGACCACACAAATGATTACTACTCAAATTCAACTTCTCTAGTCCAGAAATTGCCTTTGGAACTTTCCCATAAATCATATTCCTAGACAAATCCAAAGCCTTCAATGTCTGAACAATCCTTAACTTCTCCAAATCGAACTTCAATTTATTCCCGGAAGCATGAAATCCAACCAAGAAATCAGTCTTGTTCAACAACCCAATTGGACTTCCACTAATCTCATTATCCGAAAGATCAATATAATCGTAAAAATAAGTAGTCTTCGGCTTCCAATCATCCAATTTAATCTTGATCCCACATTTTGCTAGCTTCAATGAGTATATAATTGGAGAACTTGTGATCCAACTTGGTATTGTACCAAGGTGGAAATTATTGTACGATAAATCCAAAGACTCAATACCTTTTACAAACAATTGTGGAAATGGATCGACAAGAAGATTGTGAGAGAGATCAAGATTGAATATTTTGGTTAGATTTGCAAATGATTTCGGTACAGTTCCTGAGAACTTATTCGATGAAAGATCTAATGTGTCTAGAGCACGGAATTTTCCAAGAAAATCTGGGATTTGACCAGTTAAATAATTGTGTCCTAGCTCAAGGTACCTTAATTGTGGAGCTAAAGTTGCAATAGAAGTTGGAATTTTCCCAGTAAATTTGTTGTTAGAAAGTTCCAAGATTATGAGCTTAGACAAGGAAGTAAAAAAGTCTGGTATTGACCCAGTGAGTTGATTCTTCTCTAAACTCAGAAAAGTTAAGCTCTTGAGCTTGCTAAATGTCTTGGGTATGGTGCCAGTGAGCAAATTGTTACCGAGTTTGAGCTGGCTCAATTGAGTTAACTGACCGATTGAACTCGGTATCGGGCCGCTTAACCGGTTACCCACGAAACTCAGTGCAACAAGTTGGGTCAAGTTACCAATGGTGGCGGGTATACGACCCGATAACTTGTTGTTTTCAATGTAAACAATTTGAATTTCAGGTAGAGCAAGGAGAAAATTTGGTGTACCTGATAAGTTTTTTAGATTTACAAGATTAATACTTGTTAATCTTTTTAGTTTGGAAAGAGAAGACGAGATGGTACCCGACAAGATTTGTTTTTTCTCGGGTTGTCCATAGATCTGTAGTCCTGTGACCCGATTGTCTTCCCCACAAGATACACCCGACCAAGTACAACAATCAGTACCCGTTTTCCAACTTGCAAGAAGACCCGAGGGGTCGGATGTGATACCCGACTTGAAACCTAACAACCCGGCTTCATCGTCTACGTGGCATTTTGCTGCTAGGCCTGTGAGGCACTGCAGGGTGAGAATAGAAAGGAAAAAGAATTGAGAAGAAGATAGCATTGTAAATATGGATATGTGTGCTTGTGCTTGCTCAAAGTAGGAAGCATTTATAGAGTGGAAGTTGGATATTGGGTCCCAATACTTTAATTATTAGTAGTGAATATCATGTGAAGATGGAAACTTGTATTACTCAGTTAGAGAATATGCTTGAAATAAAATGTGTGTAAGCTTTGACTTTTTTCACATTCAAAGTTCTTGCATGAGTTCACAAATTCTCATAGAAATTCTACCATATGATTAATTATTATGCATCAAGAGGAGCCTTGACGTGATTGGTAAAGTTGCTGCCATGTGATCAGGAGGTCACGGGTTAAACAACCTTTTGTAGAAGTGCAGGGTAAGGCTGCGTACAATAGACCCTTATGGTCCGGCCTTTCCTCGGACCCGCATATAACGACAGCTTAGTGCATCGGGCCGCTTTTTTTTATAATTAATTATTATGCATATGATGTTAAGTTTGTTGTACTATTTTGTTCATGGTTTTTCTTTATCAAAATCATTTTAGTTGAACATTAAACAAGGAAACTCATAAGCATGATAGAAAAAAAAATGTTGATGCATTTTGAAGAGATTTTGCTTTTTACCATATTTAGATATACATGATTCATGAATATGGAGGATTACTTTCTTCATAAGTACTTCCAAGTATTATATTTGGGTATACAGTCATAGAACATGTCCATTCTTCAATATTGATGGCTCTAGGTAGGACAAAGTCAAGATAATGTTAAAAAAATATGTTTTGTAATAGTGCAACATGGTCAAGATCCCTTAGATTTACGGCATTAACTGTTGCTTTTATGAGTGAAATGTAATTGAAAGCAATACTGCTTATTTACGTGAAATTAATTCCTTCATGAAAACACTGATGATATGAGAGAACAATAATACTATATTTAATGTCAACGCAATTAGATTTGGTTAGTTTTATTATACGCAGCGGTTCGCGTGGTATTCATGTTTGTGTTAGAGTAGACGGTCTATATTATACTCTTTAAAATACGATTCTTTTTCGTTTTCTACGTGATGCAAGATACTTTGTACACCAGGTATTTAGGTGAGTTCAAACTGATTGTGCTAATTTCACCATATGGATCAAGAATGTCTTGTCATTTTCAGTTTCACTCTAATCATTGATCGCGTGGAAACCGGAAATGGGAAAGGAGGAACGCTAAATTTATTTTGGGCTATTAAGTTCTATAGCATCTGGTAAGGACTTGATTTATCTTTTGCAAATCTCGTAAACGCTAAATTTTATGAGGAAGAAAAAAAGGAGGAAATGAATACTTAAGCATATGCTAAATGGCCACAAATTAAAATTGATAAAAGTCTCTTTTCTTTTTCCATCCTCCGCCTAAATATGATCGTTGAGTACTTAACTTTCAAAAATGACTTTCTATCGTAACAAATAAAAAGAGTTAGAATGTGAGATTAATGCACCGAAAGATCTTCTCTAGAAAATGTTTCTCTCCTCGATCAAATTAACAGAATCAAACTAAAGAATATATACATGAAAGTAAGGTAGATAAGATTACATGTCTCAACTTAATAGGAAGATGAGCAGCGAGTAAATATAGCTGAAAAGACTATTTATATCTGGTAATCAAAAAATTATATAAAATTTATATGATTTTTATATATAACATCAACATATATATGTATATATATATATATATAAATAAATAAATTTTACTACGTTTTTCGACAATTACTTTTACTACAGCTATATAGTATCATTTTTTCATGATCGATCTTATACTGATAGTGGGCGGCCCATTTTAATAAAAGCGTTGGTGCTGGTCACTTTCCACAATTCCACCAGTTTGCTGGCAAGTTGGCAACTGGCCCAATCCAAGTGAGTAGTGAAAAAGGATTATTTCTTGCAAATATTAGCTAGGTTTGTCACTTTTTGAACCTTTGATAGTGCAAAATCCATGAACATTTTTTTAAATTTATATTTTACTTCAGCGATTTTGAACCTTTTACTAGTGTAAAATTTAAAATTCAAGATAATTATTGGATTTTGAACCTTTATTAGTAATAAATCGAGGAAAATTTGGGAACGATTCACGATTTTTGAAATCACATTATACTTCAGCAATTTGTAGCTTTTAAATACAGAATTCTTGATAGATTATTGATTTTTAAACCTTTACTAGTGTAAAATCCCAAACAATACTGGAGTAACTCATGAGTTTTGAATCCACATTATACTTCAATAATTTTTAACCTTTAATACAAAATTCAGGATAAATTAGCGATTTTTTTAATCTTTACTAGTACAAAATCCACGAACGATTCATGGCTTTTAAATTCACATTATTCACCAACAATTGAGAATACTGCTGCAAATCATTCCAACTCCAGCACCAATTTCCAAATTTTGAACTAATAAATATTCAAAGTCCAATAATCGTTCTTGGATCAGGGTATTTTTATTTAGACTTGTGATTCCGTATTAATAAGTGGCTACTTTTTCAATACAATTTAAAATATGGTTAAACTCTAATATCCGACCTAAAGGTGACTATTTACCAAATTTTTACTTTTTTCTTATATATAGTATATTATAAACTATTTTACTTAGTTTAGCTGAAGTTTGCTAATTACCAAAACTAACTGAAGTTTTTACAATTTATATGCATTCCCCTTAAAAGGATCTCAACATCGTGATTAGCGCCTTGAATTAAGGATTTCAATTACACGGTTTTTTCCCTTTCCCTTCGCTCTCATCTCCCCTCTGTCACGACCCAAAAACTACTAGTCGTGATGGCATCTTACTCGTCACAACCCAATTCTCCCTCCGACTGGGTCTCGTGACGGCGCCTAGTCTAGACGACTAGGTAAGCCTAATCAACAAGGATAATTAAAGATAACAAGTATGCGATGCAATGCAAGGGAAAGTCTCAGGTCTAAGCCCGCAGTCCCTATATATGCGATGCAATGCAAGGGAAAGTCTCAGGTCTAAAGCCCGCAGTCCCTATATAACTATACCATGCAATGCAAGGAAAAGTCTCAGGTCTAAGCCCGCAGTCCCTATGTAACTATACAATGCAATGTACATATCCATTATAGCGCAACCCAAAGGTTTTTGAGAAAAACAGTTGGAAATTATGGAAGAAAAGTACGTATCCAGCTTTCAAATAATAGTAACGAGTGGAAAAATCAAGTAAAATCGATTGTCATGATAAAATCTTAAGTTGTTACTCAGCTCAACCAGTAACGGTAGTAGTAGAACTGAAAATGAGGCATATCGTAGAAGGAATCATGAAAATATAGTGAAAATAACCCATGCACGTGCTCGTCACCTCACGTACACGGGGCTTTATAGTAAAAACCAGTTAAAATGTTTAAGGGAAATTCCCCAACACAGAGTTAGGCAAGCCACTTACCTCGACTGTGCAATCAACCGATAATCACGCTATTGCCACGAGTATCCAACTCCGGGTGGCCCAAATCTATTCAATTCGATTACATAATGTAAACATCATTTCAAGAATTCAAACTAACTAATTAATTCGGAACTAATACGCGAAATTAGAAAAATTGACCAAAACGCCCCTCGGACCCACGTCTCGGAATCGGATAAAATTTACATTTTCCGAATCCTTATTCACTCACGAGTCTAACCATATGAAAATCTCCCAAATCGGAGGTCAAATACCCAATCAAAAACCCAAAGTTTGGTCTAAGAAGTTTCTTCCAATTTTCCCAAATTTCTACTCAATAATCTCGAATTTAAGGGTGGGATTTAAGATTAGAATCATGGAAGATAACCTATGATGGTTAGAAATCACTTACCTCGAATACCCAAGCAAAATCCCCTCAGAAATCGCCTCTCCCGAGCTCCCACAATTCAAAATGGTGAAAATAGCATAAACCCTCAGATTTTGGGAATAAACTTACAGGGATCTCGCACTTGCGGTCCCTTTCACCGCACCTGCGGTACCGCACCTGCGGAAATTCCATCGCAGGTGCGGAAGTCACTTAGGATCATCTGGGGCCGCACCTGCGGTCGTTTGGTCGCGCCTGCGGTTCCACACCTGCGGGACCCAGGTCGCACCTGCGACCACTAGTCAAGCTCCCCCACCATCGCACCCGCGACCACCCCATAGCACCTGCGTGATCGCACCTGCGGGAAAACCTTCGCAGGTGCAAAAACACCAGAAGGAGCCTGGTTCAGAAATTTGCCAAGTTTCCAAATTCTTCCGTTAAGCAATCGAAACAACCCTGAGGCCCCCGGGACCTCAACCAAAACCACCAACTGATCCCAATACTTTATCCAAACTTGGTCGAGCCTTAAAAACACATCCATAACATCAAAATACTCAAATATGCATAGATTCAAGCCTAAGAACTTAGGAATTTCTAAGAATTCACATTCGACGCCGAACCACGTCTGAATGACCTCAAATTATGCACACAGGTCAAAAATGACATTCCGGACCCGTTGTCGCTTTCGGAATTCCATTCCGAGTCCGATATCAAAATCTCACCTATCGGCCGAAATCGCCGAAATTCTAACTTTCGCCAATTCAAGCCTAAATCTACATCCGACCTCGAAAATACATTCCGAACACGCTCCCAACCCCGAAATCAGTCAACAGAGCTAATGGAGTCGACGGAATTCCATTTCGAATCCGTCTTCATACAGCTCTAGCTACGGTCCGATTCCTAAAGCTGAAATTCAAATTAAAGGACTATGTGTCCTAAATCACTCCAAATTTCACCACTCAACGCTCCGACAAGTTCCATTAACATAATAAGACATTGGAGAAATAGTTATCAGGGGATCGGGGCGCTAATTCTCAAAACGACCGTCCGGGTCGTTACATTCTCCCCCTCTTAAGAAAATTGTTTGTCCTCGAACGAGTATAGAAACATACCTGAAGCTGTGAATAGATGAGGGTACTAACTCCGCATGTCCTGCTTGGTCTCCAAGTCACCTCCTCGACCGGATGACCCCTCCACTGTACCTTGACTGAAGAAATATCCTTCGACCTGAGCTTTCTGGCCTGCCTGTCCAAAATGGCCACAGGCTCCTCAACATATGATAAATCCTTGTCCAACTGAACTGAGCTGAAATCCAAAATATGAGTCGGATCACCGTGATACTTTCGGAGCATGGAAAGGTGGAATACCGGATGAACACCTGCTAGGTTGGGAGGCAAGGCCAACTTATAAGCAACCTCCCCAACCGGCCGTAGCACCTCAAAAGGGCCAATGAACCTCGGACTCAGTTTACCCTTCTTCCCAAATCTCATGACGCCCTTCATAGGCGATACCCGAAGCAACACCCGATCACCAGCCATGAATGATAATTCACGAACCCTCCGGTCTGCATAACTCTTCTACCTGGACTGAGCTGTGCGAAGCCTATCCTGAATCACTCTCACCTTGACCAAGGCATCCTGGACCAAATCCGTACCCAACAATCGGGCCTCGCCCGACTCAAACCATCCTACTGGAGACCGACACCGCCTACCATATAAGGCCTCAAACGACGCTATCTGAATGCTGGACTGGTATTTGTTATTATAAGCAAACTCTGCAAGAGGCAAGTACTGATCCCATGATCCTCCAAAATCCATCACACAAGCACGGAGCATNATGAACACTTGCTAGGTTGGGAGGCAAGGCCAACTCATAAGCAACCTCCCCAACCGGCCGTAGCACCTCAAAAGGGCCAATGAACCTCGGACTCAGTTTACCCTTCTTCCCAAATCTCATGACGCCCTTCATAGGCGATACCCGAAGCAACACCCGATCACCAGCCATGAATGATAATTCACGAACCCTCCGGTCTGCATAACTCTTCTACCTGGACTGAGCTGTGCGAAGCCTATCCTGAATCACTCTCACCTTGACCAAGGCATCCTGGACCAAATCCGTACCCAACAATCGGGCCTCGCCCGACTCAAACCATCCTACTGGAGACCGACACCGCCTACCATATAAGGCCTCAAACGACGCTATCTGAATGCTGGACTGGTATTTGTTATTATAAGCAAACTCTGCAAGAGGCAAGTACTGATCCCATGATCCTCCAAAATCCATCACACAAGCACGGAGCATATCCTCCAGAATCTGAATCGTGCGCTCGGACTGTCCGTCCGTCTGAGGGTGGAATGTTGTACTGAGATCAATCTGGGTACCCAACTCACTGTGCAAGGCTCTCCAAAAATGCGAGGTGAAGTGAGGGTATCAGTCTGAAATAATAGATACCGGCACACCGTGCAATCGGACTATCTCCCGCACGTAGATCTGGGCCAACCTCTCAGAAGAATATGTAGTCAATACTGGA
>ML290644.1:10621-35315 GCA_005239495.1 Nicotiana undulata | reverse complement strand
TGATAATAAATGGGTTTTGTCTAAAAGGATTGTTAGATGAAGCTAAAGATATGCTTAAAAAAATGGACGATAATGGTTGTTCTCCAGATAATGCCACGTACAATATTATTGTTCGGGGATTTCTCAAGTTTTGCAGAACTAGTGACATGACAACTCTTTTGAAGGAAATGACTGGAAGGGGCTTCTCATTTGATGCAGCTACAACAAAGTTACTTATACACCTTATCGCCGAGGATCCTTCTTTGCTTAACATGATACCACAGTTTCACTCACTCAACAACAATAAACCCAGTGAATTCGCACAAGTGGGGATGATATCACACTTTCCCTCGGGAAGTAAAAAGTGAATATTTATATCACTTGGTTTATTCAGCTATATTTTATCACTATGGTGTAATTTCCTTTTACCTTTGCAAAGGAAATCGCATCTAATGGAAATGCAGAAGGTGAAAGAATCTCAGTTAAAACATCCAAGTAAGCCTATTGAGGAGGTACATCGGTTCTAATATTTGATTGTTATGCCACTCTACTTTATCTTGGATATCATATTTTATTTTACTTTTAATATGAGAAATGATGTGAGTTTTCTTTTCTATGCACATCAAAAGTCTAAGAATAGTTTTTCCAGTGGTGTTTAGTAGTCGTCAGGTGTTATCATTTTCTATCATTTTGAGAATCAATAACAGCTTCCTATCAGATGAGAAGCTTCTTTCTCCATGACGGAGTGAAGCATGGTGCTGGTATATTCTTCTCCACGAAACAATACTCTTCTCCTACTTTAGAGCTAAGAAAACTTCGACTAGAATACAATGTGGCTTTAGAGATTACAAAACTTTCGACTAGAATACAATGCGACTTAGAGATAAAGAAAATTTCGACTAGAATACAAGGCTAACAAGTTCGCTATATACTAGTGCAGTTATTCCTTTTACAGAAGAAATCAGCAAAGTAGTCAAACTCCAGGAGAAGCTTTTACAGCGGAAGTATGGGTTTAATGTTATGGATGCCGTGGTGTTAAGCCTCCAATTATGGATGTCAGTCGCACAAAACAAATGACTGTTTTCTGGTCTTCACTGGCACAAAGCATGAGCAAGCGCCCAATGAAGGGAATGCTTACAGGCCGTGTTACCATTTTAAACTGATATGGCCAACTGAGGTTTGTATTCTTAAGCTTCAACGCTTTTCTTTCCCCCCATTCGGCATCATACACATCTCCGTTGGCTGATATTTTATCGCTTTTCAGATTTTAGACTTGTTATCAAATTGTTTTGGCTATTAACGATTGAGGTTGAAGATCTTGAGAAGGCTGCATTAATGTCAAGAGAGGGTTTGCCGCTTAGAAAGTCTGGGGAATACTTGAACTGGGCTTTACATTCATTCGGGATAACATTGTAAGTCTAGGAATAGCATTTCAGTGCTCTTTAGTAGTCTTCAGGTATTATGCTGCCGAGGTTGCTTTTATGGCTTTAACAAAATGTTCGTATTCTCCTCCGCTTTCTTTGCACTAGAGCCAAATCGATGTTAAGGAGACTTTCTTCAAGCTAATAGACGTTTGTCTTGAGATTAACAAACAAATACATTTTAATGCTGTTGGAAGACTATTGAAGATTTCACTTTTGTACAGTAAATTGACATCTTTTCCCATTTCAGGCAAATCCTTCCTTACCAGTGATCCTTCAACTGTTCTCAATTGGAAGGTGAACTTAGCAAAACTTAACCTTGCATGGATTCACTCTGTCCATTTCTGGTTTTCAAGAAAAATTCAGAGGTCCGTCTCATATTTCACCATGTACCCATTCCAACTGCCGTGATTGGCTTATTATTACCGGTTCTGATGCAACTACATATTCATGCCTTTGGCAGATGAAGAGGAGACTGCTCACTTTACATATACATCTCCACAGTCCATAGGTGCTGAAAAGGTTAATGCATGTTCAATGTAAATGAGAAGCCACCTTCTTAGATGGAATCATTGTGCCATTTGCCTAGAGAAACTATATCATCAGCTGCAATGACACCATCCGATTCATCTATCATCCCGAATGCAAATTCTACCGCGACGAAGACTCCAGAGGCGTGTTACTTACGTTTAGTGTCCTCTTGAACACAGAGGCTGGCAAGGATGATTATAGCTACCATCTGTTAAAATATTATTATGATTTATTTTCTGAAACATTGAAGTGTTCTGGAAGTTAAGTTGTATTAATATGAACTTAACAGGGTAAGTTCTTGTCATATCTTAGTTGACTAACTGGAACTGCCCGAGTTCTTCTTGTCTTATCTTAACTGCTGCTAGATGGTTAGAGACGTCAGATGCAGATACTCTGCTTCCTGATCCCATTCCCCTTTTACAATCACCTTTTCTGCTTTATCTGTCGAGTTAAATGAGCGCTTAGGACTTGGGTTTGGTCATTTGCTCTCCCCTTTAGAAAGCACACATGAGATACAGACCATTTCACCTCATTAGCACTTGTGATTTATTCAAACAAATTGATTGATTACAGTTTAGAAATTGACTAGTTATTCTATTCACAGTCATAAGTGGGAGGAATTGCACATATCCCAACCAGTTTTGGGCTACAGGAAAACTTTATCCATTTCTTCAGCTTCGTTCGCAGACTTCATCATGTTGGCGACATAGACCCCACTACCAAAAATCAACAGAGCAACAAGAGCCATTTTCATCATTTTCCTTGGCTTCTTCAGGTTTGCAGCCAAACAGCTAGCATTTCCGGTTGTTTCATCATCCGTCGAATCATCAGACGATTCGTCACTTTCAGGTTCACTGTAAGAACTACTTGAACTACTTTTATCTGCTGGTGATTTTTCTCCAAGATTTCTAGCCTCTGTTTGCTCAGTGGTTTTAGGACCAGTGTTGTTTTGTTCTTTTTTTGCTGGCTCTTTAGCAGAGTTATTAATATCAGCATTATCCTGCTTAGTAAATTCATCTCTTAAAGAGGTCTTCTGTCTTTTAGCAGGGGTATTCTCAGCTTCTGAGGCTGGCAATTCCTTATCATTTTTCAGTGTTGAAGTTATCAGTTTTGGCTGTTTAACATGAAGAATGCCATTTTCAAACTTTGCACTGATTTTACTTTTGTCACAATGTTCTGCAACAGGAAAGTCCTTCTGAAACCTCTGCCATTTATTCTGCCCAATCGGCCTTTGTCCGCTGATCTTCAGAAGTCCTGTTCTGGTCAGTTGAACCCTCATCTGTTCCTTCTTGAAACCTGATGATTTCAATCTTCATCAGTGTGTTATCATATATGAAATCAATATGTTCCAGAAGATAGAATTTCAATCTTTAAGGTTAACTACGAAAATTATTAAGGAAAATAACAACACTCGCCCCTGATGTGCATACATGACTTCTCAGATATCTTAGTTGACATAAGGCGGGGAATAAGTTACTGTGAGATGTGACATCTTCATCTGATTATGAACTTTTCATTTTCTGGAGAATTGTGAACATTATTCTGAGCATAGCGGAAAATCTCATATAGCAGCATAGCATTTTATAGGATCCCTGTAATTTCTCATGATGTTGTAACGTTAATATCACCAGTGGGGAATCCAACATATACTAGTTGCGCATGCACTAGATGGAGTCGTACTGTATACATGTTCTGTAGAAATTCTTAAAGAATTTTTTATTTGAAGTATCAATATATATTGAGAGGTTCACCCACTGCTTTACTGGATCAGACTATAAATCATTCTATCGCAAATATATTGCATGCACCGTTTTGGTGGGAGGTAGTGGTGAATCCAGAACTTAAGACAGTTTGTTTTACTCTTTATATATGTGCTAACTTTTTTCTCACACGGGGGAGTTACATATATATAGTGTGAGTTAGATGCAATATAGTCCACTGAATCCACAAAAACAACATATCCGATGTGTTCCCGCGAGTGGGATCCGGGAGTGGGGACGCGGTCTTTACCCCTACTACTTCGTGTGAGGCAGAAAGGCTGTTTCCGGTAAATGTACTGAATCCACATTTAGTATAAACCCGTAAGTGGTCGGAGTGCTATCAAAGGCGACGAGCGCAAAAAGCTCTAAGGTCCATTGGGGGCTTTAAGCGCAAAGCGCAAATAAAGCATGTGCTTTTATGAAAAAGGCGCAAGGGAGAAAAATATATATAAATATGTATGTATAGCCCAAGACTGATAATTATAAACATGAATAACAAATATATGGACAAAGAAATAGAAAAAAAAATTAATTACAACAAAGTGAAATATCAATTGTTTTGTGCCGCCTCTTCGGGATTATGCTCATTGGCAAGAAAAAGTATGTTTAAAGCCTTGCTGAGGACATTGAAGCGCCGCTAAGCGAGACAAAGCGCTCAACATGTTTTGAGCCTCGCTTTAGGGCTTAGGCGCTCTTTAAGCGCGCCTTTGACAACACTAGTCGGAGGAGGAAACAGATAATCAATGACAATGAATAAAGAATAGCACCTGGAATATTAAGGTGAAGAGTGTCAGAGAGTTCTTCTTGAACCAGCTTTGATGTTGGCACAAAATCTTCATATATTTGAGTTGGTGTAGCAGCTGCAGCTCCCTTTGAATTCATTTCCTGTGTTTCTGTCCTTTCCTTTTTGCTAATATGTAATATTTCCTTTTATCCTTTGTCTTTGTTCTGGTTGATGGAAATGAAGTTTGTAGTGTATATATATATATATATATATACACAGAAAATTCCTCAAAGAGAACTTTGTTGAATTGCTTTCTTTGTTTTCTTTCAGATTACATATTCCTTAACTTATTCCCATTCCTCTTTTTGTAAACCTTTTCTTTACTCTACATAGTTTTTTTGTACAATTAATAAACATGACAAAAACTCCCACAATAGGAAACCTGAAGTTCAAAATTTGCAGTTTCCTATTGAACAACTTTTTCCGCAGAAGTTTCTCTTGGTAACTTTGGGGTATTCTTCCCGCATGCTGAAGAGAGTTTCTTTTATTGTTGGAAATGTATCTTTTGGCACGAGAGTAGTTGGTACATTCTTGGAGAAATGTATATTTTAACCTCTGCCAAAAATAATAGCCGACAATTTTTATTTTTTATTTTTTATATATGTGTATCATATACGAAAACTTACATATTTTATATGTTTTTTGGCTAGCGAATGCAATTAGTTTCAACCGATCGACCAATTTTATATTTTTTTCCTATATTCTTCCATGTGGGGTTCTTCATTTATCCAACCTTCCCCTAAATTGTATTCTCTTTCTTTGCATAAAAGTCCTACTTTATTCATTTTTCTTTACCATAATGTGCTTTATTGTAGAAATCAAAATTAGCACGCGCCTGTCACGAGCCTAGCTGGCTAACCGCTGTACAATTCTCATATTATGAAATCCAACGTTGTTATTTAGGAATTAGTCAATGTGTTATGAATTTTAGTTTTTTAGTTTAATATTTTTGGGTCACAAATATCTTGAAATTAAGATTTTTTGTTTAAAATTTCAGGATAAAATAAATAGCACCGCTAGATTGGTTGTTTGTGTACTTTCCCAGACCTATCCCTTATTGTACAAGTCGCTTTCGAGTGCCTCAACGACTATTTGTGTAAATATTATGCTAGATTGGTTGTTTGTGTACTTTCCCAGACCTATCCCTTATTGTACAAGTCGCTTTCGAGTGCCTCAACGACTATTTGTGTAAATATTATGCTAGATTGGTTGTTTGTGTACTTTCCCAGACCTATCCCTTATTGTACAAGTCGCTTTCGAGTGCCTCAACGACTATTTGTGTAAATATTAATTTTTATATTACCATTAGAGAAATCAAAACAAAAAGGGGCTGATAAAGAAAGCACACTAATAAATATATCTTGTAGTTATTATAGGTAAAATATTAAACTTAGAAAAATTCATAATATCTTACATAACTGACCATTGAAAATACATTCATAGGAGACTGACATACATAACTCCACACACGACATTATTTATTTCACACGGTGGCCAAAACTAGCCAATCTTGTCAAATATTCATCACACATATGAGCGCGCACACGCAATATATATATATATATATATATATATATTGCGTGTGCGCGCTCATATGTGTGATGAATATTTGACAAGATTGGCTAGTTTTGGCCACCGTGTGAAATAAATAATGTCGTGTGTGGAGTTATGTATGTCAGTCTCCTATGAATGTATTTTCAATGGTCAGTTATGTAAGATATTATGAATTTTTCTAAGTTTAATATTTTACCTATAATAACTACAAGATATATTTATTAGTGTGCNTATATATATATATATATATATATATATATATATATATATATATATATATATATATATATATATATATATACTCTCTCTTAGGGGTGTGCATTCAATTTATCGATTTGATTTTGACCCTTATCGATAATTGCTTATCGATTATCGATTTGTACATATGCTTATCGTTATCGTTTCAATAAGGTTTCGATTTTTTCGATTTCGATTTATCGATTTTTGGGGCTTATCGATTCGGTTATCGATTACACCAATAAGAAAATTTGCGGGATTCCACGAAACGTATATCGCTATAAACACGCCTAACTAATATGGATAAAAGAAGCTAAAATAAGACGAACACCGTTTATAAAATAAAAATTGTGTCAACAAGCACACGCAACGAAACTAAAGTAAAGGATCAAATGTATGCCACCAAAACTCCAACGGTATAAAAAAAAATACATCATCAAGGCTAATTCTGTTTTTCATTAATTTGAATTTCATTCTCTTGAGTTTTAAATATGATCATTCGTTAAATGTGATATCCCTTGCTGAAACTACTAACCTTTAAACATGGAAGAAATTAAGAAAAATATTAAGAACTTTGTAATACATCACATTCTTTTACAAGTATATTATTTAAAATGGAGAACTTACATAGCAACTAACTAACTCTAGCAAACATCGTCGGTGGAAGCTTCTTTGCCAAGATTAGTGAAATCTAATAAGAATATATATATATAAAAAAAATATTTTAAAAAATAAAAAACAATAAAAAAATAAAAAATAAAAAATAAAAATAAAAATAAAAAATAAAATAAGAATGTATATTAACAAGTCAGACAATTAATATATTATTTAACTATTTTAAGCAATACAATAAAATTATTTAGGGACTTAGGGTAAAGGAAATGGTATTATAAAATAAGGGTATTTTTATCTTTTTAGTATATCTTATCGGTTTATCGATAAACCGATAACCGAAGAAGATAAAATCGAAATCGAAATCGATAAACCGATAAGGAAAATTTCGAAATCGAAATCGAAATCGATAAATCGATAAACTGAGATCGATAAACCGATAACAAATAATCAATTCGATTTATCGATAAACCGATTCGAATGCACACCCCTACTCTCTCTCTCTATATATATATATATATATCTATAGAGAGAGAGATCATTTATTTCTTGAGAAGGTGGCCATCTATATCTTTGGTCATATCAAGGACTACACCCATGAAATCGAGGGGCTCAAGGGTGTCTTCAGTTTTCTTCTCGTACACTAATGTTCATGTAGTCCACTGATCTTCACTGGATGTGATAATAGTGAAGTAATTATACAACTCTAACAAATCTCATTCAATCACTTGGATTTCTTTTGAGGATCGAAGGCTTCAATCACTTCCTTAACATTATTTTCTTTTCCATCTATAATCATTAAAATTAAAAAACACAAGAAATGTTACTCCTAGCTCAATAGTGAAAAATGTTTTCTAATATTTGATTCGGGAGTGAAAGATATATTATGGAAAACATATATTAAAGATAATAATAATAATATTATTATTAAAAATTTATAGGTCATTTGATTTGATAAAATTTTGAGTGCTAAAAGCTAATAGTAAAGTCTAAAGGTTCATTCGAGCAAGTAGAAGAAAGTTAAAAGTTAAGATAGTTGTAATATTTTTCCCTAGAAGAAATGACTTCCGCCTAAAGAAGATATTTTTCTTCTTCTTTTTTATTATACTTTTTTTATATTTTTTTATATGCAAAATGTCTTACTCGGAATATATTTATGGTAATCAAACCTCATCAAAATCAAATACACCTAAATATAAAGAATTAATGCATATAAAGAGAGCGGGGAAATGTGTGTTACCCTCGTTGTATTTTCAGCTAACGATCAAACCAACCTTTATGATTTGACCTTCATGAATCTCAAAATGGTTGATCTTACTAGGGCTTATATTGGGTATATGATGAGTATTAACGTGAAAATAAATCCTGAACAAAGTGTCCTCCACTCTTCACCTCTAATGAAGCAATCAACTTGCCCTTCGCACCCATATTTTCTTCTATTCGGAATAGCAATAGTTGCAAAAAGAAAGTGGTGAGATAATGTTCAGAACTTGTAGTCTTTATATTGATTTTAGTTAGTTGTAAAATTTCAAATTGTGGACCCCTTTTAAATTTTAGTGGCGTGTCCAGGTTGAACTGATTACTAATTATATATTTTTGACCTTGTATATATAGTATAATTTCTCGGCGAAATGGTCCATACATCCTCTAGCTCTGTGTCACATAGGTTCTTTTCTTTGTATTTTGTCTTCAAAATCCATTTTTTGTTTTAGATTTCTGAAATAAAATAAATAGGAAATAGTTGATTAAACAATGAAAACAAAAAGTTTTTGAACTCTATTCCTTAATTGAGTATAGAACGATTTAGTTACAAGAGTTCAATTCGAGGAAAGCATAAAATATAGGAAAGTCCCAAGTTAAATAAAAAAAACTAAGACTCTAAACTCAAATCTAAAATAATGAACCTTCAACTTCAAATTCCTATTTGAACAACTTTTTAAATCTAAACCATGTCGTGATGGCGCCTTTTGTGGTACAAGGCAAGCTTATTTTCTAAAATATTACTATTAATTTAATTATAAGAATAAATAAAACATTTCCAATATTTGAATTTCCTATAAACTAAACAAACTCTAAAGATCAATATAGAAAATACAGAAACGAGCCCCAAACATCGGGGTGTCACCAAGTCATGAGCGTCTAAATCTATGAACTAAGATATATAAATTGTCTAACTGTCAATAATGCTCAAAAGAAATAGATGATAAAATGAGTGACAAGGTCCTGTGGACGCTGGCATCTACCTTGCAGTATCCAAAAATAGCCCGCCCGAATCAACGATCGCCGCTCTCTAACTCACTTGGATCTGCACATAAAATATAGGGTGTAGTATGAGTACAACCGACTCAATAGTAACAGAAATAACTAAGGAACTGAGTAGTGGTGACGAGCTAAGTAGAACAATCAATTTATTTCTTTTCACAACTTAGAATGAACAAGAGTAAGCAGGTAAATTTCACAAATCAACAAAATCTACAAGGCAATTAGCAGGTAAATGCAGCAACAACAAAAGTAAATAAAACCTCACAGCAATGTCACTCCATCACTCAGCACTCGACACTCGGCACTCGCACTCAGCACTCAATAGGTACATGCGCTCAATGGGGGTGTACAGACTCTGAAGGGGCTCCCAAATCCCAAGCACTAAGCACGGACAACTCACGTGCTGCACGGATGATGTGCCGGAGAATTTTGGCACATTTAGTACCAATTGCTTAGACTTTAGCTCGTTTTAAATGCAATTATCTTTTATAATTATGTAATTTTGATGTTTTGCAGTGCATGAGGCTTGAGGACCCAAAAATATGGAAATGAAATCAAAAGCTGCAAAAGGACAAGAAAAAGGCAAAATCCAATCACATATTTGACAATGCGGTTCGCAAATCCAACATGCGGACCTCATAATGCCCAGGTCGACCGCAAAGACCAACAGTTATTTTGACCAAATACAAGTGAAAGAAATGCGGTCCATTATGCGACCGCATAACAGGTTTGCGAGCCGCACAATGGATCGCAAAACTTCCTGTAGAAGTTGCTGAGTCAGAAATGCGATGCTACTATGCGGTCACATATCAACTATGCGGACCACAGAACCAGAATGCGATGATTTGCTGTAACCTAGGGTTTCAAAGATGCGGTGGATTTGAAGGAAATGCGAACCGCATATCTGTTATGCGACAGAAATGCGGTCGCATAGTTGACCTGAAGGGGTATTTTTGTCCGATTTTGACCCCGAGTTTTAGCCCACTATAAATAGATTTATTGGAGTTTTGTGGGTCATTCTTGTCTGGTTTTTGAGCTACATTCCAAGCCTTTAATATTCTCAACTTTTGGAAGCTTTAGGAGTGAAGATTCTTGCACTTTGTAAGCTTTATGACATTTATTAATCTTATCTTCTTGTATTTTAGCATGAGTAGCTGGCTTTAAATACTAAGGTTGTGGACCCTATATGGGTGTTATGTTAATGGGTATTTAACATTGAATATATATATAATGGTTGGTTGATATATATTTATTTCTCATTATTCATTTATTTTTGGTGGTTGCAAACATTAACAAGTGCCATCAAATTCTTTCTTTACTTGGAAAAGTGAGTTAGGATTGCTAGAAGTAAATATCAAAGACTCAAGGCTTTAAACCTTGTTTAATAGAATCACTTAGGAATAAGTGGGTTTTATTTGGCATTAATTAATTACTCTTAATTTCAACTCTTTTATATTTGGAAAAATCATAAAGAGGAAATACTACCCAACTATTGGAAAATATTGTGGAGTCATTTAGAAATCATTTGCATATCTAAAGGACCTTCCATTAGAAATATATCATATTAACACCGATAACATTACACTTCATTGAAAGGGACACAATCTTGGTTTATTTAATCAAATTAATTACAACGTTAATCAATCATACTTGTTATTATTTCACTAAATTACCACACAATCAATTACAATACTTTGGTTACTCTAACGGAATAGAAATACGATTTAAGTTAAGATTACCACTACCCAAGTAAACTTTTCACGCCTATTCCCTGTGGGATTTGACCCCAACCTTGTTGGGTTACTATATTTGACATCGATCGCTTTACACTATTTTAAGGTGTAATTTGAGCGTATTGGCGCCGTTGCCGGGGAATACGGTTTTGAAATTACTAGATAGTGTGCACTTTACTTTGTATCTTCTTCTATTCCATCACACGTTGCTCGTTTTGTTTGGTGCACTAGGTGAAAATGGCCAATGCTGATTATGATGAAGGGGAGAACCCTATTGCAGACATCGAGGAATATATCTACGACTCCAATGTTATTCTCCCTCCGCGGGTTGATGCCTCTACATTCAAAGTAGAGCATGGGTTGATCCTAATGCTAAAGGTGGAAGGGTTATTCTGAAACTCAACGGATGATGATCCGACGCAACACCTTAGAAATTTCTTGGGTGTATGCGCCATGCACAAACAAAACAACGTGTCGGATGATGCATTGAGGTTGCGAGTATTCAAATATTCCTTGGCGGGGGAAGCAAAAAAATGGCTTCAAAACTTACCTCCTCAATCTATCACATCTTGGACCGAGCTTGTCCGTGCTTTCTTAGCCAAGTGGTTCCCACAAAGAAAAAAGTCAGAGCTCAGAGATAAGATATTCTTCTTCAAGCAACTGCCTGAGGAGAACTTACACGAGGCATGGGATTGGTTCAAGCTATACCTAGTGAGGTCACGAAATCATGGGTTTCCGGACCATATTTTAGTGGAGAAATTCTATATGGGTTTGGATCCACTTTCCTAGTCCATTGCTAAAAATGCAGCAGATGGGTCCTTCATGGACAAAGTCATTTCCTAGTATTACTCAAATTCTAGACAAAATGGAAAAGCATAATCAAGCATGGCACTCGGAAGATGCTAGTGGTGGAATTTCCTATGGTACTCCCTCTCTTACCAACATGATTTAAGGCAATCAAGAGAGAGACCAATTGATTGCCGGTCTTGCCACTAACATTAATGTGTTGACAAAGATGTTCATGGAGAGTCAAACAAAAAAGGTAAACGTTGTGGAAGATGTGCAATCAATGGGAAGTCAAGAGTTTGAAGAATCCAATTATGTTCACAATTCACAAGGTGGTTTCCGCCAACAAAATCAATGGAGGCCAAACCCGCAAGAGCAAGGCCAACAAAATTGGCGAAATGATCAAGGTGGACCGAGTCAAGGAAATAGGAACAACAACTACAATTATGCCAACCGAAGTTCCAACCCTTATGTTCCACCAAGGGGGAAATATCCCAACTCCTCACAATACAAGGAGGGGCCTTCGAATGAGTCCAAAATGGAGGGGATGCTTGAGAGAATCTTGCAAAATCAAGAGCGAGGTGACGCAACAATGAAAAACATGTCTGAGGTAGTGGGATCACACCTCGCCTCCATTCAAAAGCTTGAGATGAAAATTAGAGATTTGTCACGAGAACAAAATCCCAAGCTAAAAAGTACTCTTCCAAGTGACACTATTGTCAACCCAAAAGGTGGTGCAAGTGGACCATCTTCTCATTGCATGGCCATCACTACTAGAAGCGGTAAAGTTCTTCAAGATGAAAGTGAACAAGTGGTTGATGTAGAAAATCTTGATCAAGAAGTGGAAGCACAAGTTGAGTTGCCGGTTGTTGTTGAAAGTGAGAAGCCCTCCCAAGAGGTAAAAATCCAAGAAGCAAAGCATGAAGAGGTTAAGTAAAAAGTGAAGGATACCCCAAAAGCTCCTCCACTAATTCCTCGACCTACTCCTCCATTCCCTCAACGGCTTGCAAGAAGGGTAGATGATGGCAAGTTCGAGAAGTTCTATGATATTTTGAAGCAATTGTCAGTAAACATCCCATTCTTGGAGGCTTTCCAAGAGATGTCGGGGTTTGCCAAATACTTGAAGGACTTGATAACCAAGAAGAGGACTACAAAGAATAAAGTGGTGAATATGACTCACCGGGTAAGTTCTATTATTGCTACAACCACCGTTGAGAAGAAGGAAGACCGGGGAGCATTCACCATCACATGTACTATTGGGTTGAGAGACTTTGCAAGAGCACTTTGTGATAATGGGGCTAGCATAAATTTGATGCTGCTTTCTATCTACAAGCAATCAGGATTGGGTTTGCCAAGACCTACTAGTATGAGATTGCAAATGGCCGACCGATCAATCAAGAGACCCGTGGGTATTGTTGATGATGTCTTGGTAAAGGTGGGGAAGTTCCTTCTCCCGGCCGACTTGTTATCCTTGATTGTACGGTTGACAAGGAAATTCCTATCATATTGGGAAGACCATTCCTTGCTACGGGAAGAGCTTTGATGGATTCAGAATGAAATGAAATCAAGTTCCGGTTGAATGATGAGGAAGTCACTTTCCAAGCTAGTAAAGGTTTGAAGTTTCCAAATGCATATGAAGGGACCTAGGTCATAGATTGATGAGGTCGAAGATGCTAGTGACATGAAGATGGAGGAAGAATTCCTTGGTGAGGCCTTGGCGGAAATCTTGGTAAATTTTGATGGTGAAGACATGGAGGGGTATCTTGAAGCCGTGAATGCATTGGAAGGACGTGGGTACTACACTTATGCACCAAAGAAGCTCTGTCTTGACTTAGAGAATAGAGCCACTCCTCCCTCAAAGCCTTCCATCATTGATCCACCACAACTTGAGCTCAAACCACTTCCATCACACTTGAGGTATAAATTTCTTAGCTCTAATGATACTTTTCCCGTAATCGTTTCCTCTTTGTTGGATGATGAGCATGTAGGTAAATTGTTGAATGTCTTGCGGGAGCACCGTCAAATAGTTGGATGGACAATATCGGATATTCGAGGAATTCTCGCCGGCATTTGTGAGCATAAAATCCAATTGGAGGAAGGAAGCAAGCCGAGTGTTGAACACCAAAAGAGATTTAATCCTTCGATGCAAGAGGTGGTCAAGAAAGAGATAATAAAGTGGTTGGATGCCGGGGTTGTTTACCCCATTGCGGATAGTCCATGGGTGAGTCCGGTGCAATGTGTACCAAAGAAGGGAGGCATGACGGTAATTCACAATGAAAAAATGATCTTATCCCAACACAGACGGTCACCGGGTGGAGAGTATGCATGGACTATCGGAATCTCAACAATGCCACGTGCAAAGATCATTTCCCTATGCCTTTTATTGATCAAATATTTGATCGGATAGCGGGAAGATCTTTCTATTGCTTCCTTGATGGGTATTCCGGTTACAACCAAATTAATACAGCATTGGAGGACCAAGAGAAGACAACATTCACTTGCCCATATGGAACCTTTGCCTTTAGCCGGATGCCGTTTGGTTTGTGCAACGCTCCGTCCACCTTTCAACGATGCATGATGTCCATCTTCTCCGACATGGTGGAGTATTTCCTAGAGGTTTTCATGGATAACTTTTTGGTGGTAGGTGACTCTTTTGAGCATTGTCTTGACAATCTTAGACAAGTGCTCAAGAGATGTGATGAGACCAACCTTGTGCTTAACTGGGAGAAATGCCACTTCACGGTGGACTAAGGCATTGTATTGGGGCACAAAATTTCAAAACATGGCATTGAGGTTGATCGGGCTAAGATTGAAATCATCTCCAAACTTCCTCCACCAACATCTGTAAAAGGTATTCGAAGCTTTCTAGGGCATGCCGGATTCTATCGGTGCTTTATCAAGGACTTCTCCAAAATTGCAAATCCTATGTGCAAGCTCCTTGAAAGATATGCCAAGTTTGTGTGTGATGAAAAGTGCCTCAAGGCATTTGAGGAGCTAAAAGAGAAGCTCACCACGAAACCCATTATTGTCACATCGAATTGGTCTCTTCCATTCGAGCTCATGTGTGACGCCAGTGGTGTAGCAATTGGAGAAGTTTTGGGTCAACGACACAACAAGGTTCTCCACCTTATTTATTATGCAAGCAAGACACTCAATGGTGCGCAAGTGAACTATATTGTGACAGAGCAAGAGCTTCTTGCCATTGTGTATGCCTTTGAAAAATTTTGAGCTTATTTGTTGGGGTCTAAGGTGGTGGTATACACCGATCATGCCGCTCTTCGCTATCTCATGGCGAAGAAAGACGCAAAACCTAGACTCATCTGGTGGGTCCTCTTGTTGCAAGAATTTGACTTTGAAGCCAAGGACCGCAAAGGCACAAAAAATCAAGTGGTGGACCATCTCTCTAGGATTGAAGAAGATGGACGACCAAAAGAAGATCTTGATATCAATGATGCCTTTCCCGATGAGCACATCTTGGCATTATCTTCTTCATCTACTCCTTGGTACGCCGATATTGCCAACTACTTGGTTAGTGACCTCACTCTGGATGACTTGGAAGCATACCAAAAGAAGAAGTTCTTGAGAAAGTGTCGACAATACTACTGGGAAAAACCGTTCTTGTTCCGTATTTGTGCGGATAACATCATTAGAAGGTGTGTTCTAGAAGAGGAAATTATGCCAATTCTAAAGGTATGCCATGACTCACCGGTTGGGGGTCATCATGGGGGTAATCGAACAGTGACAAAGGTACTTGAATGTGGTTATTATTGGCCGTCGATTTATCATGATTCCAATCAAATGGTCAAGGCTTGTGACCAATGTCAGAGGCAAGGATCAATCTCCAAGAGGCATGAAATGCCAATGTACTTTGTGATGGAGGTCGACATCTTTGATGTGTGGGGCATTGACATTATGGGTCTCTTTGTGAGCTCATGTGGTATGAAATACATCTTGGTGGTTGTGGAATATGTTTCCAAATGGGTTGAAGCAATTGCCTTACCAAACAATGAGGCAAGGAGTGTGACCGCATTCTTAAAGAAAACCATATTCACACGGTTTGGCATCCTAGAGCCATTCTTAGTGATGGTGGGTCTCACTTCTGTAACAAGGATTTCACGGTGCTACTAGAGAAATATGGCGTCAAGAATAAGGTGGCCACACCTTATCATCCGCAATCAAGTGTCCAAGTTGAAGTTTCCAACTGGGAGATCAAGAATATTCTAGCAAAGACTGTTAATGCAAATAGGACCGACTGGTCAAGGAAGCTAGATGACGCATTGTGGGCATACTGCATGGCGTACAATACCCCTATTGGCACTTCTCCATACCGGTTAGTCTTCCGCAAGGCTTGTCATCTACCCGTAGAACTGGAGCACAAAGCCATGTGGGCTCTAAAAAGGTTGAACTGGGACTGGGCTGAAGCTGCAAATTTGAGGTTAACACAACTCAATGAAATGGAGGAATTCCGGTTCCATGCATATGAAAGTGCAGCTGTGTACAAAGAACAGATGAAGTTCCACGACAAAAAGATCTTGAAGAGGGAGTTTAAGTCGGGTGACTTGGTTTTGCTCTTCAACTCAAGGCTCAAATTGTTTCCGGGCAAGCTCAAATCGAAGTGGTCCGGTCCGTTCAAGGTGGTAAATGTATCCCTTTTTGGAGCCGTGGAATTAGAATTGGAGGATGGGCTCTGCACCTTCAAAGTAAATGGCCAGCGAGTCAAGCACTACTTGGGCACAGATGGAGAAAAACACGTGGTGGAACAATTGTCTCTCAAAGATGGTCCATGCCCGACCAATGAGTGAACCCAAAGAAAGGCCAAATTTGTCGTGCCGCGATGTTAAATCAAGCGTTTCATGGGAGGCAACTCATGTGTGGTAACATCCTTTTTGTCCTTTAAATTTCAACTTTTGTTAAATAGATTTAATTGAGCAATTTAAAGTGTGTGTTAGAGTGCATTTGGTTCAAAAGATCACAAAACAAGTTAAAATTGCGAGTGAAAGGGAAGAAAAGAAAAGATGGGAAGTATGCGACACATATGCGATCGCATTTTAGCTATGCGGACCGCATTGTGGTCGCAGACCTGGACAATTTGTTTGGCAAAAATGGATGGCTAGAATACAGCGAGGACGTGCACTTTGCAGAACGCATTTTAGTTATGCGATCTCATAGTGCACCGCATCGTGAACGATGAGTAACCAGAGTAAAACCACCGCATAACAAGTATGCGGTCGCATACCATATTATGTGGTCACTTATCCACCGCATAGTCTCCAGGTAAGTAACCCTACCCCCTTTGCATAACCCCCATCATCAACACCCCAACGCACAAACACACACACTTTACACTTAAAAAAACAAAAACAAATAAAAAAGGAAAAGAAGAAGAGAAAACGGCTAATTTGAAATTGAACAAGTGAACAAGGACTGCATCTTTGGATTCATCCCCTTGATTGTTTCTCCTTCATTCTATTCTGGTATGTTCTCCTTTCCCGACTTCAATCCCTATTCTGGCTAATTTGAAAAACCTGTTCAATCTGGCTTGTTGGGTAGTAAAATGAGGGTCTCTATAGTTGGGGTAAGAGAGAGCTGTGAGAACGATGCATTCTGCGGCCCGCATAGTCGTTTTGCGGTCCACATCTATGTCACATATAGAACCCTAGGTGACTTGAGGGAGATGATAAAATGTGAAGGCTTTGCAATCACATAGTTGATATGTGTACCGAAAATCCATTGCATACCTTAACAGTATACGCCTGAAATAGCATGTTGTTTGCGGCTGATTTGCGATAGCAAAACCATCTTTGCGGTGGGTTTTGCGATCGCATAATGTGATGACCTTTCCTGGTGCATGATTCTGCGACGGTTATGTGAACCACATAATGGATATGCGATCGCATAATCCATCACATAATTAACTTTCTTCAGCAGACAAAAATTACGCGACAGGTTTGCGGTCCGCGTAGTGGTTATGCGATCGCATAACCTGCCGCATAGTTGACTTTCTTTGTAATTTTTTCTTTTTTCTCTTCCAATGTCTTCTATGTCGCTCACATTCGCTTCTTTGCAGATATGGATCCCAAGAAGTCTGTTGTTACTAAGAAAAGGGCTTCCTCCAGCCGTCAAGCACAACTAGCCAAACGTTCACGACAAGAACCATCTCAATCTATTGATGAACGTCCCTCCCAGTTTGATGAAGAGGAGACTTTTCCCGCAGTTGATCTACAAGATGAGGCAAAACGGAAACACGAAGATGATTTCCAGCTTTGTTTTGAGCTCCCTGGTTCTAGAACTCTATATAAAGAAGGGCACACGAAGAGGAAAATCCTCGCAGAGAAACAACAAAGTCTGAACGGTCTACAGGAGAAGTACCCTCACATATTAGAGAACATCAGAGCTAGAAAATGAGAGTGCTATACTAAGCTACCTGATGAATTTAATGAGACATTGGTGTGGGAGTTCTATGCATCCTACGGGGCATCCAGAACACCTAACCATAAACGCAACAAAATATTCTATGAGACTGTCTTGGTTCGGGGGAAGCGGGTACTTTGTGACATGGCAACTATTAATGATAAATATTTTTTAGAAGGGCGTCCGCGCACAGCTGAGTATGAGGCCAAATTTTCTAAGGGAGATGGTGACCGTGCCTAGGTTGCATAAGTGATTGTCACGGGGATCCCAGGTTGGATTGACCCTCAGCATAAAATTTACAAGGAAGATCTTACACGAGAGGGTCGATTTTGGCTCAGTTTTGTCACCTCCCGCTTGATACCAACCCTAATAAAACAGATATAAGCATTGAGAAGGCTATTCTCATTGCATGTATTATCACCGGGATACCGATCGATGTGAGTGACATCATCTTCTAAGAGTTAGGGATCCGGGCAAACCAGAAAGCCACGTCACTCCCATTCCAATGCTTGATCACAACTCTTTTTTGGACTGTGGAAGTTCCTAAAATGCATCTCTCTGACAAGATGGGAAAACCGCTAAAGAATATCGACATCACACGTATTAGTGACGTGGTGCCACAAGTAGCTGCTGCTCCTCCAGAGGTTCAGATCCAGATTCCTACTGATACAGACATCTCAGACTCCCAGACTCCTATTGCACCTCAGGCCACAGGGGCACCCACTGCTACTCCACAGCCTGCCTCTCATGCCACCATTGCCCAACTGTCTGCCTCATTGCCAGTTGTTTCGAGGCTCGATCTCTTAGCTCACCATACAAATGCTAAGGTAGACCAGCTTCTGAAGAACCTCCGTACACTCATCAGGCAGGCATTGACCCCTATCCAGTCCTCAGTGACGACCATACAGTAGTAGCACACATCTTATGAGGGCCGCCTGAAGGGGCTTGAGGTGCAGATTGAAAATATAGAGCGTGGTGAGGTTGGAGACTTGCCAAAGCTCCATGGGGATGTTGCTACACTGAAAACAGAGCTCCACAAAATGCAGAGTCTGGAGTTCGATCTATCCTCCCTCATGCCCAAGGAAGGAGAGCAGGGAGCGGGCACATCCGTGGATGGATTAGGTCTTGATTTCTCCACTTTGATGAAAGCTCTTGCACCTCAGACTATCGGGGCTTCCCAGACCCCAGCTCCTGCACCTCAGTCTGTCGGGGTTTCCCTGATTCTAGCTCCCCCTATATGCATTGACATACCCTCTGGGGATATTTCCTAACACTCAACAGAGTCCGAGGGTGGGGAGACAGACGAGGGAGAGACTGATGATGAGTCATGGTCTGATGAAGATGAAGGCCCTCAGGAGAAGGGCAAGAAGGTGGCTGTCCCCATAGCTACAAAAGAGGAAAAAGAAGCAAATGTGCGGAGGGCTATAGAGAATTCACTAACAGACAGAGCTATTTAGGACACATCATTGACCATTCCGCCATCAGCAGGCAAGACTAGAAGCTCTCAGATCCCATTTCCAGTGTCCGAGCAGTTGGAGACCCCTCCACTACTAGTGGCAGTCACCCCTCAGAATGAGACCTCAGCAACCACAACTCCAGCAGCAGTTGGTGACCCCACCATCACTCAGCATGCTATTGACTCCCATAGCGCTTAGTGCGCCTCAGGGAGCCCCTAAACTCTGTCTTACATTCTTATGCATTGAGGACAATGCATGCTTTTTAGTTGGGGGTGGGTTAGCCTTGTACAAACTGTTTACTTTTTGAAATCATTGAACTATTGTACATGTTTTTGTGTTATATAAATCTTCGAAGTTATCGGTAAGCTTTTGTATATACTTGTGTTGTTTATCGTTAACTTGTGTTTTCTTTGCATATATGTTATCTTTGTATATATATAAAAACAAATAGATAGTTTTATGTATGTTCATCCTTAGTAATTAGCAATGAATTCCCCTTGGTTTTTCTTCGCCTAGTTCTTTTCCAAGGGTGTAATAGTAGAACCATGGCAGTAGGATGAAACGTGTTGACCGGTTTGGTGTAATTGTCTAGTCTCAAGCATGTGTGTCTGTAAATAACATATACCCTTCCGTTAATATAATTTTTTTGTGTTGTATAGGCAATCAACTGTGTGAACCTGAGGCTCGCTCTTTGACTCTATGCTTACTATATACATGTAAATATGAGGAAAGCTTCGAGTTGCCGAGTGTTGAGTCGAGGGATAAAACTATGTTGAGTCAAACAGTTCGTGTGCCGTGTGTGTTAGCTTTTGTATAAATAATTCTTGTGTTTCTTCTGTTGTCTAGAACTTGCCCGGTTGGTATTTCGATGCTAATGATAAGTATATTTGGTTAGAGAAATGACCTTAGGCAGTCTTTGTGATATTGGAAAACCCAGTTAGCCTTTTAAGCTACCCATTGTATACATGTTATCACTAGTTACCCCATTTGAGCCTTTAACCGTTTTCGTTGGTCACCTCATCACAAAGTTTCCCCCTTTTTGTAAAATAATTCCCTCTTTTGAACCCGTCCCTCCTTGAACATTGAGAATGAGTCTAAAAGCCTAAGTTGGGGGTGTGGTGTCAAGTTGGAAATTGATATGGTTGTACATTGAGTGTAGGAACCCATACCTCAGAGTGTTCACATGAAATTATTCAATCTCCAAAAGAAAAAGAAAAAGAAAGAGAAAAAAGAAGAAAAAGAAAAGAAAAAGATATATGTATGTATATAAATATGGGAACCTTGAAGAGATTTAGTGAGTATTTAAGGTGGTTCTATGTTGGTAACTAGATGCAAATGAGGCTATGTGGTTTAAAAAGAAACAAAGTCATCAAGAAAGAGAAATGTGAGTAGTGTTCAAGGAGGGTTTAGTCACTTGTATCCCAAATGTTTATCCGACCCTTCCTTAAATCTACATTACAAGCTTAAAAAGTCCTTACGGGATCTCCAACCGAATGTTCTTGAATGGGCGACAAATTAAAATACGGGAAAGCTTATGGTATGATGTGTTGTAACACTTGAAACTCTTTGTGAGAGTGAGTGTATTTGTGAATATGTCCCTTTTTGTTGTCATTGTAAATATTGTGAGTTTGGGACCTTCTTTCTGGTGAGGGCACATGAGCTGTGAGGTTTAATAGAAGTTGAGTTCTTGAATTCAGATGCAAGTGCACTCCGTTGAGAGTAACATTTTGTCAAGTTGGTCGAGGCTCAAAGTTCACAAGTTGAGTAGTTTCTTTGTAAATAACAGTGATGGTTCAGTAAGGGTAAATAAACAAAAGTACATGCTTGTAATACTGACGGTTAACACCGCCCACGGTCACTAATGTTTCATGTTGTTTTAGTTGGAGTCTAGATTAGGATAGAGTCGTTTTAGTTGCTTGAGGACAAGCAAGAGTTTAAGTTGGGGTTGTTGATGTGTCGGAGAATTTCGGCACATTTAATTCCAATTGCTTAGATTTTAGCTCATTTTAAATGCAATTATTTTATACTTATGTAATTTTGATGTTTAGCAGTGCATGAGGCTTGAGGACCCAAAAACACGGAAATGAAATCAAAAGCTGCAAAAGGGCAAGAAAAAGGCAATGCGATCGCATATTTGACGATGCGGTCCACAAATCCAACATGCGGACTGCATAATGCCCAGTTCGACCGCAAAGCCCAACAGTTAATTTGGCCAAATCCAAGTGAAAGAAATGCGGTCCATTATGCGACTGCATAATAGGTTTGCGGGCCGCATAATGGATCACAAAACTTCCTATAGAAGTTGTTGAGTCAGAAATGCGATCCTACTATGCGGTCGCATATCAACTATGCGGACCGCATAACCAGAATGCGATAACTTGCTGTAACCTAGGGTTTCAAAGATGTGGTGGATTTGAAGGAAATGCGAACCGCATATCTGTTATGCGACAGAAATGCGATCGCGTAGTTGACCTGGAGGGGTATTTTTGTCCGATTTTTACCCCGAGTTTAGCCCACTATAAATAGATTTATTGGGGTTTTGTGGGTCATTCTTGTCTGATTTTTGAGCTACATTCCAAGCCTTTAATATTCTCAACTTTTGGAATCTTTACGAGTGAAGATTCTTGCACTTTGTAAGCTTTATGACATTTATTAATCTTATCTTCTTGTATATTAGCATGATTAACTAGCTTTAAATACTAAGGTTGTGGACCCTAAATAGGTGTTATGTTAGTGGGTGTTTAACATTGAATATATATATATACATATATATATATATATATATATATATATATATATATATATATATATATATATAATGGTTGGTTGATATATATTTATTTCTCATTATTCATTTATTGTTGGTGGTTGCAAACATTAACAAGTGCCATTAAATGCTTTCTTTACTTGGAAAAGTGAGTTAGAATTGGTAGAAGTAAATAACAAAGACTCAAGGCTTTAAACCTTATTTAATAGAATCGCTTAGCAATGAGCGGGTTTTATTTGGAATTAATTGATTACTCTTACTTGCAACTTTTTTATATTTGGAAAAATCATAAAGAGGAAATACTACCCAACTATTGGAAAATATTGGGTAGTCATTTAGAAATCATTTGCATATCTAAAAGACCTTCCATTAGAAATATATCATATTAACACCGATAGCATTACACTTCATTGAAGGGGACACAACCTTGGTTTAGTTAATCAAATTAATTACAACGTTAATCAATCATACTTGTTACTATTTCACTAAATTACCACACAATCAATTACAATACTTTGGTTACTCTAACGGAATAAAAATACGATTTAAGTTAAGATTCACACTACCCAAGTAAAATTTTCACGCCTATTCCTTGTGGGATTCGACCCCAACCTTGTTGGGTTACTATATTTTACATCGATCTATTTACACTATTTTAAGGTGTAATTTGAGTGTAGCAAAGGACAACTCACGTGCTATCATATCATATCTGTATCCGCGAGAACAACTCACGTTCTGCACGGACAACTAACTGTTTAACCAAAGAATTGTATTCTTTGCTCAAACGTTTTGTGTTTGTAAATATGTCTTCTTCAAGTCAATCCAAGAAAGTCATAAACATAGATGATCTAACCCCTTCTTCTGCTGCAACTCAGAGTAGAAGAGGTGGTAGACTTAGGAGTTTAGGTTCTACTCCTTCTAGGGGTTCTTCCTCTTCTCAAGTTACTCCCCCTCCTTCTTCTTGGTCTTTATCTTCCCCGAGGGCTAGGGATTATAGATCTTCGTCTAAGGGTATAGAACACAATGAACCTTTGCGTGAGTCGCGGGTCGATGAAACAGTACCTGTAGAATTTTCCTTTGCTAGGGATAGTCAGGTCCTTAGAGATCAACTTTATTCATTGTCGTCTCTTGACAGTGCTGATAAATACCCTACCCAGATTACTGAAGGTTTGATACCTCCTGTACACAGAGATTGTTTCTGGAAGCCTGATTTTCTTGTTGTCGTGCCCAATGGTAATCAAAGAATAACCTATTACAAGGCTGGGTATTATTTTGTTTATACCTATCCTTTCACACTAGGATTCAAGCCTCCCATCGACCCAATTATCATCGATTTTTGTCGATTCTTTAAAATTTGTTTGGGACAAGCTTAGCTTCGGTCCCCTTTACCTTTTATCATCTTATTAACCTATATTTTCCAATGTTGTTCCACCAGGGAGTTTTTACTCTCGCGGCTCGGAGAAAAAGGGTGTTAGTGACTCCTGATGACGATAAAGATCGAAGGTGGTACCTTCGGTATGTTGATGTTCCTACTGCTGGCTTAGTAGGTGAAGAAAATCTTCCCTTCCCTGAGAAGTGGAATCTTGCACGTGAGTACAATTTTGCTCATATTCCGTTCCTTTTGCTTTAGATACTTCATTTGTACTGTAACTATTTCTTCTCTTTGCAGCAACCATGGGAACCGTCGAGAATGTCTCCGGTTTCCGAGGTTGGGTAGAAAAACTATTGTTAATTGTTCCGTTAGAATAATGATCATGGAAATACCTTTCCGGGAGGTTTGGTTAGAGAGTTAAGACTCACGGTAAATGAAGTTTTTGTTTTTACTTCTTCCCTCCTTCGATCTTTATTTGATCCTTTTCATTTGACAGGATTTGCTGCTCGTGGAGCTTCTACTGCATCCTGTCTGCTCCAATGTTGTTCTTGGCAAAGGCCCAGGAGACCATTTCAGGCTCCTATTCTTCAACGAGAAAAGCAAGTGGGTCAAGGACCTTAGAAGAGGAGGAGGAAGAGGAGGGTTCTTTAGTCCATAGGTCACGCAGAAGGAAGGTGGTCTCTGACGACGAGTCTACACCTGCTATTAATCCTCCCGCGCCTGAAGCTGAACTTTTTACCCCTGAGGATACTACTCCCTCTCCCGTACGTGAATCAATAGATGTCCTATTCCGTGAAGGTTTTGGTTCTGTTGCTGATGAAGCTCCACTGGCTATTTTCTCTCCTTTTGCTCTTAAAGATCTTCCCTCAACTACTCCTGTTATTACTCCGTCTCCCATGGCTGTTCCTACTCCTGTCGTTGATCCCTTTCCCGTGACTTTTTCTGCCCCTCAGACTTCCTTGCCCGCGGCTCCCTCATCTTTTCCTGCTTCCGTGCCTTCTGTTGCAGAAGTAGGGTCTTCTAGCGGG
>ML290644.1:0-10528 GCA_005239495.1 Nicotiana undulata | reverse complement strand
GGGGGGGGGGGGGGGGGGGGGATGAGACAGGTGATGATAGAAGTTCTAGCAGAGGGTAGCCTCTTTAAAAAGTCTAGCCAGCCTGATGTATGGCTCGGAGCAGCAAGTGAGGGTCATGACAGTAGAGTTGGCCTTTGAGAAGGCATCTTCAGACCAAGCAGGCAAGGATAAAAATGTCTTAGAGTCCTTATTCGCAAAGCAGCTGTCCCGTGCCTATGAAGGGATCGGGAGCCTGAAGGCCTTATTGGACCAGAAGGAGGAGTATTCGGGCGAACTTGTTCAATCACTCACTCAAACCCAGGAGGATCTTCGCAACTCTTTGGAGAAAATTCAATTCCTAGAAAGGTCTTTTGCTCCTTTAAAGGCCTCTCATGGTGCTGTCGTGGCTGAGAGGGATGGATTAAGTGCTGAAGTTGAGTTATGGGAGAAAGATTATGAAGCTCTTGAAGACAAGGCAGCCGTTGATGTTAGTTGGGCTTATATGAACTCTCATATCGACATATTGACAGAAATGAGCCAAGAGGGTTTTGACCTAAAAGCCAAAATTGCAAAGTCCAAGGAGACCATTGAGAAGTATCAACAAGGTCAAAATCTCTGTTCACCTGAAGGTGAGGCTCCTGTTTCTCATATCTCTTCATCCCAAGATGTTCCTCCTGCCAGTGAAGACAAGTCCGATCTGAAGAAGTTTAATATCTTGGTTCTCTTTTTCATTTTTCTCTTTGTATCAATTGGTGGTTACCCCCAGTCCCATCGGGGGTAAGTTTGGATCCTTTAAGTCCCCAACTGACAACTTAGGGGCACTTAATGTAAAAAACTTAATACGGCTAAGCCTAAGTTAATACTTAGTTTATTTTTCCGTTGATATACTAATGCAAGTATGACTTTACTTTCTGTTGAATTTTTGTTTCACTCTTTTAAGTCTTTTGCATGTTTTATTTTTGAGGTTTAAGTTTTACCTCTGAGTTTTGCATATAAAATGCTTGGATTATCAATACCTTTTCGTAGTAGGTACGGTTTGTGAAAGAGGGCCCTTTTTTGATCGACACTTAATGAAGAAGACGTCTCAACTTTCGTAACATTTCACATGTGTTTGCGTACCGTCTAAAAATCATGTTGTAACTGTTTACTTTTAACAGGTTTGATACAAACTTGTATTTCGTAACTGCTTTTCTATTGTAATAGTTTTTGTTTGAATTAATACAAGGTAATGACTGTTTTTTTGTTCATAACAGTTTTCATAAGGGTATGGGTTTTAACCCGTAACTGTTTTCACTGACAAAAGTTTATAGTAAATAAGAGGGTGATGCTTTTTCATCCATAACTGTTTTTTGTTTATAATAGTTTTTTGAATAGGTACAAGGATAATGATCTTTTATCCGTAACTGTTTTTATTCATAACAATTTTCTGTATAAGTACAAAGATTTCGTAACTGTTTTTATTTACAACAGTTTTCTGAATAAGTACAAATATGGTGATCTTTATCCATAACTGTTTTTAGTTACAACAGTTTTCTGAATAAGTACAAAGATGTGCATTTTCCCTCGTAACTAATATTTTGCCTTTTAACCTGAACATTCATTGAAGGTTTTTTTTTTAATCAGGCTTTGTGTTTTGAGTCTTTGGCTCTTTTGATTTTTGCTTGTATCACTTGACTCGTTGGGTAGATGGATCCTCGGGCTTGAGCTTTGACTTTTTGATAGTCTTCTCTGCTTCGTCTTTTCCTTCCATACTGTATAATCCCCCAAGTGTTTGAGCTTTGAAGAATGAAATCTCGAGCACTTGACTATTCAATCCTTGTGGTCCTTTTCCTGAAAAGGAAAAACATACGGGAATCGAAGGTATATAGTTTTGAGAGGATGACTCTTTAACCCTTTAAAACATCCATCAGAAAGTGTAACCCTAGACCGGGAATTCAGTTACTTCCTCGCGTCTTTGCATGTCTAATATCATCATCTTGTGATGGGTTAGCTTTTTGCCTATCATCTAAAATGGTTAGTAAAATTTTAACTATTCAAATATAAAATCGAACGTAATGATACCTGACCGGGGGTATTCCTTTCACTTAGAAGTAATACTTCTTTAAATGAACGGCATTCCAACTGGTTGGTAAGATCCTGCCGTCCATAGCTTCCAGCTCATAAGCACCTTCCCAGCAATGCCACAGACTTTGTGGGGTCCTTCCCAATTTGGACTTAGCTTCCCTACACCAGCTTCCTTTGTTGATTGAAAGACTTTCTTAAGAACGAAATCCCCAATTTTGAAATATCTGAGATGAGCTATTCTGTTGTAATATCGTTCTATGATTTCTTTCTAAGCTGCCATTCGTATTAGTGCATCTTCTCTTCTTTGCTCGAGCAAGTCCAAATTGGTTCTTAACTCGTCATTGTTCGCTTCCTCCGTGGCTGTTATAAACCTTGTGCTTGGTTCACCAATCTCTACCGGTATCAAAGCCTCTACACCATAAACAAGTGCGAAAGGAGTTTCTCCCGTTGCTGTTTTTTGAGTTGTTCTGTAAGCCCATAATACTGCCGGTAGCTCATCAGGCCAATTTCCCTTGGCTTTTTCCAACCGTTTCTTCAGGTTGTTGACAATGGCTTTGTTAGTTGATTCGGCTTGTCCATTAGCCACAGGGTGATATGGTGACGAAGTGATTCATTTGATTTGCCAGCTTTCGAAGAATTCTGTGATCTGCGAGCCTATGAATTGCGGGTCATTATCACATACGATTTCCTTCGGTATTCCAAAGCGGCATATTATGTTTCGCCATATGAAGCTCTTCACTTATTTCTCTCGCACCTGTTTAAAAGCTTTTGCTTCTACCCATTTCGTGAAATAATTAGTTGACACAAGCAAGAACTGTACCTTTCCTTTAGTTGAGGGAAGGGGTCCCACTATGTCCATTCCCCATTTCATGAACGACCATGGTTATATCACTAGGTGCAGTAGCTCTACTGGTCGATGCATGTTGTTAGCAAATCGTTGGCATTTGTTGCATTTAGCTACGAAACCCTCAGCCTCTTCTTCCATTTTGGGTCAATAGATTAGGGTTTTGACTAAGGATCTTGCTCCTACATGATTTCCACAGTGCCCTTTGTGGATTTCCCTCATCACGAATTCTGTTTGATTGGGTCCAAGGCATTTTGCTAAGGTACCTCCGAACATCTTACGGTATAAAGAATTGCGAATGAGGCAATACCGCGCAGATTTTTTGCGAAGTGCTTGAGCTGCTTTTTTATCTTCAGGTACGGTACCATTCTGCAAAAAATTTAAGATTTCGTTTCTCCAATCCCATGTTAAATTATTTAATGTTACCTCATTTTTGTCCTGGTCAATTGCTGAATGAAATAAGTGAACGACAATTGCATTGTCTTTATTTGTCACTTCTGTAACTGCTGCGAGGTTAGCTAATGCATCCGCTTCTGCATTTTCCTCTCTAGGTTTTTGCATAACCTTCCATGATTTAAATTGCCTTACGAGATCTCGTGCCTTTTCCAAGTATTGTTGCGTTTGAGTCTCCCTAGCAATATAATTCCCCTACATCTGGTTCAATACCAGTTGATAGTCGCTTTTGATCACGATCTGCTCGATTGAGAGTTCTCGTTCCAGTTCAAGTCCTGCAATGACAGCTTCATACTCCGCTTCATTGTTAGTTATAGGATAACATTTAATAGCTTGTCGTGTCTTTTCACCCGTGGGTTATATTAAGACTATGCCTAAGCCGGATCCTTTTACATTAGATGAGCCGTCAGTAAATAGGGTCCAAATACCCAGATTAGCCCTATTAAAGAGTTGTAACTCTTTTTCTACTTCAGGGACAATGCTATTATTAAAATCAGCGACGAAATCAGCTAGCATTTGAGACTTTATTGCAGTCCTAGGCTGGTATATTATGTCATGCTTGCTTAATTCTTTAGCCCATTTAGCTAGCCTTCCCGATAATTCTTGCTTATGCAATATATTTCTCAATGGGTATGAGGTTACAACAGTGATTGGATGACATTGAAAATATGGTCTTAACTTTATGGCCGCCAAAATTAGAGCTAAGGCAAGTTTTTCTAGATGTGGGTACCTAGTTTCAGCATTCAACGAAGACTTACTTACATAGTAAATTGGTGATTGTTTACCTTTGTCTTCCCTTACCAATACTGCACTTACGGCAATTTTTGCAACGACAAGATAGACATACAACCTTTCCCCCTCTTTTGGCTTTGATAACAGCGGGGGTTTTGATAGGTAGGTCTTCAAATATTTGAGAGCCTGTTGACATTCCTTAGTCCATTCGAACTGATTTTGCTTTTTTAGAACTGAAAAGAATTTAAAACTTTTCTCCGAGGACCTGGAAATAAATCTTCCCCCCTTTGAACTTCTTTTTTATTTGTAAGTATATTAGGTATTTCCTCGATAGCTTTAATTTGAGCAAGATTTACTTCTATTACTCTATTTGACACGAGGAAACCCAAAAACCTACCCGATTCTATGCCAAAGGCGCATTTTTCTAGATCTAGTTTCATATTATACCTGCGTAAAATTTTGAAGGTATTTGAAAGATGCTGGAAATGTTCTTCTTCTTGTGTTGATTTCACCAGCATGTCATCGATATATACTTCCATAGTTTTCCCCAGATGTTCCTAGAACATCTTGGTCACAAGCCTTTGGTACGTGGCTCCAACAGTTTTCAGGACAAAAGGCATGACTTTGTAGCAATAATTCCCCCTATTTGTAATAAAGGAAGTTTTTTCCTCGTATGAGGGATCCATTTTGATCTGATTATAACCAGAGTATGCATCTAGAAAGCTTAACAATTCATGACCTACAGTGGCATCAATCATTTGATATATGTGTGGCAACGAAAATGAATATTTAGGGCATGCTTTATTTAAATCCGTATAATCTATGCATACTCTCCATTTACCATTCTTTTTGGGTACCGCCACAATATTGGCTAACCAATTAGGGTACTTTACCTCACGTATTGAACCAATTTGCAAGAGTTTTCCTACCTCTTCGTCAATCACTTGATTCTTGAATGGTCCCTGCTTTCTTTTCTTTTGCTTGATAAGTACGAAGGATGGATCTTCATTTAGCTAATGAGTCATCACTTCCGGCGGGATACCTGTCATGTCTGAATGGGACCATGCAAAGCAATCTGTATTAGCTTTTAAATAATCAATTAACTTACCTTTTCGGCTAGGACTTAACCTCGTGCCTATGTGAACTTTTTGTTCAGGCTTTTGTTTAGACAATGGACTAGCTTCGAGCTCTTTTATGGTTGTTTTGATGTGTTCGTTTTATTTGAATGACATCAGGTCTGGAATCCATGTCTGCATGGTTTGATTCACCTCCATGGTGACTTGATTCACCTTCTCGTGACTATTTTTTCCTGTTTGAATAATAGTTCCTTCCATACTTGTTTGGAAAATAATTTCTTCCATACCTGTTTCAGCAACAGTTTTCTCCGTACCTTTTGATTTTTCCGCTTCCTCCTCCTCTTTATTGGCATAGTGTCCCACAAAAGTTATATTCCTTGAGGTTTGTTGATCGCCTAGAATCTGTTGAATTCCCCATTTAGAAGGGAATTTAATTACCCGATGCAATGTAGATGGGACTGCCTTCATGTCATGTATCCATGGCCTCCCCATGATTACGTTGTAGTCCATGTCAGTATCAATGACTTGGAATCAAGTATTTTTATTACTCCTTCTGCATAGGTGCTAAGCTCAATCTCTCCTTTTGTTATGACCGTAGAGTTGTCAAACCTAGATAACGCTCGATCTTTTGGGATTACATGATCCTCTATTAGCATTTCTTCCACAACTCTCGACAAAATGATGTTGACTGAGCTACCTGATCGATCAACACTCTTTTTACGTTAGTGTCATGTATAAGTAGGGATATTACCAATGCGTCATTGTGTGGAAGCATTAATCCATTGATATCTACATCATCAAATGATATACTGTCTGCTTCCAAGTCTTCACGAATCCGCTTCCCATGTGTAATTGTGAATTTTGTGATTCTTTTGCAGATTACTCCGTTCACCTCCTCACCTCCATGTATCACGTTGACCGTTCGTTTTGGAGATGTTGGTTTTGGGGACTCCTGCCTGTTCTTCATATATGCATGCTTACCTTTTTCACTAAATAATTCTGTTAGATAGCCCTGTTTTAATAATTGCTCTACCTTACCTTGCAAAAATCTGCAATCCGAAGTTCTGTGCCCGTGATCGTTATGGAATTCACACCAGAAGTCTGGATTCCTTCTATTTGGGTTTGACCTCATTTCTTTGGGCCATCAAACTTTATCGCTCATATTTCTCAGTACTGCGATTAGTTCAGAAGTACTTACATTGAAGTTGTGGTCTCCAACTCTTGTACTACCTCTGCTTCGTTCATCGCGATCCTTTTTGGATCTTTATAAGGATGAAACCGTATCTCTGTTTGATGGTCTATATTCTGACTGGGCATTTGCAAACCTTGGACAATTTTCTCGTCCCGAAGGTCCCATATAAGGGTCGTACCTTTTTTTACCTGTTCTTTTTTTCGGCTTGAAGCGTCTGGAACTAGTGCGATCTTCAGCCCTTGATTGGGCGATGGTGTCCTCTTCTATACATAACTTGGTACTATATCTGTTATAGACATCATTCCATGTCATAACTGGGAATTCTCTCAGGCTTACCTTGAGTCTTCTCGTGGCTTCTGAGCTTTTTTCATTTAAATTGCTTGTAAATGCCATGGCTGCCCAATTGTCAGGTACCCTTGGTAGCAACATCCTTTCTCGTTAAAACCTGTCTACAAATTCACGAAGTAGCTCTGTGTCTCCTTGTTTTAGTTTAAATATGTCCTCCATTCTTTTTTTGACTTTTTGCGTACCGGAATGCGCTTTTATTAAATGATTTCTCAAGCTCAGCAAAAGAATCAATAGAATTTTTAGGGAGAAGAGAATACCAGGTTAACGCTCCTTTGGTAAGTGTTTCTCCAAACTTCTTAACCAAGACTGACTCAATTTCTTGATTTGTCAAGTCATTGCCCTTCCCTCCGGTGGTAAAAGGAGTCACATGGTCGCGTGGGTCAGTTGTCCTGTCATATTTAGGAACATCAGGCATTTTGAATTTCTTGGGAATAGGAAGGGGCGCTGCACTTGGATTCCAAGGTTGTTGAGAATATCTATCAACGTCAATGCCTTTTATAACATGTGGTACTCCAGGAATTTGTTCGATTCGATCATTTTGTTCCTTCACCTGTTTCTGCAAGGTTAGTAATAAAGACTGTAACTCTGGGTTATTAGACATACCTGGTCTTGTTTCGAGGGATTCATATAGAGCGCCTCCGCTTCCTAAGTTTGCTAACCCAGATTTTGGGTTTTCCATAGTTGCGGTGTTGTTAGGAGGAGGCGCAGGTGATGCAGCTGGTAATCCTCTCATAAAAGTTTGTAGACCTTGGGTCACGTACTCACCAACCATTTGCTTCACCTGATCTTGTTCACCTGTTTGTTCATTTGCATTGTTATTATTGTTTTGAGACGTGGATCTGTCTTGGGAATTCTCCCTTGAGCCCTGTGGGGTTCCTAAAGATGATGGAACTGGAGTTCCAATTCTCTATATATTATTGTCATTGGCGTTCGACATAATTCAAAGGATGTAATTTGAAAGTAAGCAAATATTATCAGATTCCCGATAACGGAACCAATTTGTTTAACCAAAGAACTGGTTTCTTTGCTCAAAGCTATTTTAAGAAGAACACGGGTTTCTGAAATCAAAGAATAAACTAGTAATTGTAAGTAAACTTGTAATTGGAAAGTAATAAGATGCACTAAAAAGTAAGTGTATTTCATTAGTAGTTCGAATGTGTCTTACAAGTTATATTTTACTCCCTTATATAGGGAATTTCTTAATATAACGTCTACCCTTTTTAGTGATTGAGCATTAATGACTAATAATGGCCTTAATGTAACGTTACAATGATTAACCGTAACTGCTGCATGAAGGCCGTGTAACGTCTGGCTCATTAATTGAAGATCTCCGAATTTGCCCTTTATTCTGCCCGGATTCATTTTGATCGTGTCTCTTCATCTTCTCAATCAGGTTGTGATTCCCGTAGCTAATTACCCCATGGGGGTGCTATTCCGTGCCTCTTTGCCTCGTACCTCTTCATAGAGTCCTGTCCAGTTGTCGTGTTTTCATTACCCCACATAGATTGCTGAGTCACCACATTTGTTACACGTGTGAAGCACTTTTTTACCAATAAACTAACGTGCCATAATATCAATATCTGGATCCGCATAGACAACTCACGTGCTGCACGGACAACTTACGTGCTATAGTACAATCTAGATCCGCACGGAGAACTCACGTGATGCAAAGACAACTTACGTGATATAATCAAATATCTCACAACAGGCCCGTGACCTCACTCAGTCATGTACCTCTCTAGCCTCACAATGCTCAACAAATAAGGAAATACAACCCAAATCAATTATTACAACATATCAGCAAAATAATAGAGACTGAGGTAAACATATACAAGAAGTTCTATTAGTGAGTGCAAATTATGTGAGCATGAATAAATCCTAAGCATGAACTCTAACATGAAGGCTGACAAGTTCGACAACATGTAAATACATAACACAGATAATGGCTATTAGGCCTCACAGCCTCACGGAATGGACCAAGTCTCAATCCCTCGCAACGTACACCCACAGTCCCATAACCTAACGCGAGTATCACCTCCAAACAATCACATGATATCAAATTCTCTAGGTTTATACCCTCAAAGCCAGAGTTAAAACTGTTACTTACCTTAACAACGTAAAATCCTACTCCGGGATGTCCTCGTCCCTCTTCTCGATCCCCAAAAGCTCCGAATCTATCCATAATCAGAATAATACTATCAACATAGGCTAAAGAATCAAATCCCACAAGAAAAACTACAAAAATAAGCCAAAAAACAGAAATAGGCTAAAACTCAGCCCCGAGGCCCACATCTCGAAACCCGTAAAAAATTGCAGAATTAGAAACCTCGTCCTCTCCCGAGTCTAACCATATAAAATTCATCAAATTCTGACTCCGTTTGGTCCCTCAAATACTTCACCTCAAACTCTCCAAACTCAAGACCTAACTCCCTTAATTTCACCTTAACCCCCTACTAATTTTATAACTAATCAATGGAAAAATCATCATAAACACACGTAATAAACCCAAGTGACTCACCTCAGTGATATCTCTTGTTTCTCCCTTGGAAAACACTGCCCTAAGCTCAAAACCCGGCCAACAATGGTGAAGAAAGGGCAAAAAATCGCGAAATGTGGCTTATATAGGTTCTGCCCAGAGGTTCCGCACCTATGGACCATTTCCTCTGTCACGACCAGAATTTCACACCATCGGGTCCGTGATGGCGCCTAACATTGAGCCCGCTAGGCAAGCCAACGCTATCAGTTATTATATCATGTTCTTTTATTCTTAACATTTTACTCATAACTTGGATTTTTGCCTCGTTTTTCGTTCCTCTATACCTTAGTTTTGGATATAATTGTACACAAAATAGCCTCGAAAGCTTACACGTGTGCTTGTTGCAGGATTAAACCAAAAATGAGGACACTCAGTCTAAAACATGCTCAAAATAGGAGTGAATCCAACACAAGGATCGAAGACAACAAAATGTTATCAGGCAAAAGGCCACCGCGGCCGCGGTCCAGTTTATGTGGAACGCGGTGGATGACTTCAAAGATGCTGCAGGCAAGGCAGGGTTCCATCGAAGCCGCAGTCATGGTTTCGCGGTCCGCGAAGATTAATTTCTGAGAACCATCATTCAAGGCAAAAACCTCTTCGCCGCCGCGATCATGGTTTCGCGGTCCGCGAAGATCAATTTCTGGGAACCAGCATTCAAGGAAAAAACCTCTTCGCGGCCGTGGTCATGGTTTCGCGGTCTGCGATGATCAACTTCTGAGAACCAGAATGCAAAAAGCTCTTCACGGCCGCGATCGCCTTTTCGCGGTCCGCGAAGATCAGGTTCAGAGACCCATTCCCAAGGCAAAATCCACCGCGGCCGCGGTCCTATCTTCACGGTCCGTGGTGGTTCAGATTCAGCAAGCTACGATTCAAAGCCCAGTCAAGTTTCGCGGACCGTTGTCGTGTGTTCGCGGTCCGCGGTCGATCTTCTGGGGCAATTGTGTCCGAAAATTTTGCCGAGTATGAATAGACTATTTTGTAATTTTTTTAGATATCTGGGGAATTTTCAGAGATGAAACTCATGCTTGTGCCTAGGGTTTTGTATTTTTAGCTTTGTTCTTTTTATTTTAACATTGGAATTTCAATTTTCATTATTAATTACAGATTATTGGGTTCTTCTTCTTCTCTATCATTGGTTTCTACTTTGATTATGAGTAGCTAGACCGATTAGCTAGGGTTGTGGCTCAACCTTAGTGTGGGTATGTAATGGATTTGTTAAATTAAGGTTGGGAAATTAGTGAGTGTTAGCTATTTAGGCTAATTTGGTGTTGTTATTGCTATAATTGGTGGTTGCAAACACTAAT
>ML290643.1:0-16007 GCA_005239495.1 Nicotiana undulata | reverse complement strand
TATATATGCACGAGGGGACATTCAGTGCCGAGTGACTGTGAGGTTATGCACGAGGGGACATGTCATGCCTTTCCTTTTCACTATATGTTTGAGAAGCTATATTTCTGCCTTGTCTTTACGTTTCATTTATTACCCTGTACTGCTGTGCTAGCATATTGTTACCCTATCTCCCCAGCATTTTCTCCCCGTATCTGTCTTACTTGCTTATTTCTGTTGCCATTTTTCCTGCTATTATATAAAATTGCACAGGTACATATGTTGTGTTGGTCCTAGCCTCGTCACTACTTCGCCGAGGTTAGGCTCGACACTTACTCAGTACATGGGGTCGGTTGTACTGATGCTACACCTGCACTTCTTTATGTTGTGAAGACTACGCAGCCGGACCCGGTGGCCACTGACGGTCGGAGCATCTCATCAGTTCATCGGGAGACATCGAGGTAGACCCGCAGACGTTCGTGGGCCTTGACGCCACCTTCTACTTTCCACTTTCAGCTCTGTCTTACTTTATATTTCAAAGACAGTTTTATGTATTCATTTCAGACGTTTTTGTTTGTAGTAATCTCCTAGATAGTCCGTGAGTATGTGTCACCAGTTCTGGGATTTTGTACACGGGTTGTATCTCGAACTGCTATGTTGTGTTTTGGTTATTTAGTTAAGTTTCCTATGGTCGTCCATCGAAGCCTTAGTTATCCTGTTCGTATTTGTTGTTAATGAGTTTTTATTTTCTTCGAACGTTGGCTTGTCTAGCGGGTTCAACGTTAGACGTAGTCATGGCCCGGAGGTGGGATTTCGGGCCGTGACACTTCAAGTTTTCTTTGACTGTATTATGCTTTGTTCATTAGAGTTTCTAATGTCTGCTCGTATTATGCTTTGTTCATTAGAGTTTCTAATGTCTGCTCGTATCATGTTGCCAGGGAATGTCTGCTGGAGAAGTAATGTCTGCTGGAGAAGTAAGCTTTAGTGCTTTGATCCAAATTTGTGAATATTTGTGTAATTATTTCTCTTGTCTATTCTCTTAATTTTTCATTAAAAAAATAAAGAAAATATGGCATCATATGATGAATATTGGTCGGATGGTAGTTGTTCATATTTTGATGACCCTCGTCCTTATTGTGGAGGACCACACTCGTGGCAAAATTGTTTAAATTCTCCCGGGGATGGATTGTGCGCACAATTTCAAACCCATGAGTGGAGTATTTGTGATAGGTGTGGTTGCCAAAATGGTCATGAGTATGATTGTTTGTATTTGTCCGTCCCCTCCCCGAGCCCCCACTTTGTTGTATCTACTTTTTGTGATGGAAATTTTAGGGGCCATGAAGAGAAGGGAATTGAGCATGGTAGAAATGGAGAGTTCAAGCTCATGTTGGAGTGCTTACTTGAAGAAGGAAACCGTGAGCAAAATGCTTTGGAAGAACTTTTAGAGACTAATATCCAAAATGACTTGGCACTTGAAAGGCTACACTCATAAATGGATGCAATGATTGAAGCTTCAAGGGCTCAAAAAGCCTTGGAGGTGAGTGATAGCCAAGAAGATGAAAATTGCTCCTTGGCAATTGAACAAAGCCAAGAAGAACTCTCAACTGCTCAAGATGAGAGGATGATGCTCAGCCATTCTTGAAAATGAGGAAAAGCACAACTTGGCGCTTGAAGAGTTGGAACTTAATGTGGCTCAAAATGATGAACACATCCGCACTTTGGAGGATCAAATGCAAGCATTGATGGAGACTCATCATGCATCTCAAGTTGAAAGTGTGGATGGAAGTCAAGAAGATTTAATTCTGAGGGTGAGAGTGAGTGCTACTTTGAGGAATCAAGCCTTGAACATCCGCCAACCGACTCCATGAGTGTTAGTGATGCCAACAAAAATATGGAATTAGAGTCAACCGGGATAATTGAAAATTTGGTTGAAATTGACTCTATTTCAGGGGAAGATGAGGATGTCAAAATCCGGAAAAATTTGCAAGTAGGAAGTTTGAAGGCTCATTCCAAGCATTTCTCAACTTTGGAATTGTATGGTAAAACGGAAGTTGAACTACACGAGTCAATTGGGTGTTGCGGGGAGGATAAATTCATACCATACATCTTGCAATTTGAAGAACCACGAAAGCAAAATGATATTCCTCACATGAAGGCCAAGAAGTGCAAAACGAAGAAATTGAGGCTTGGCTCTGTCATCTTTCTACCACCCCCACCGCCCGTGGTCACAAGCTTGATTCCAAGCTAGGTGCCCAGTTCATATCGTCAAAGTGGCGAGAAAAGTGGTAAAAGTTGATTTGCGTCGTGCCACGATGTTAAATGCGGCGTTTGGTGGGAGGCAACCCATCGTTATTTTTTAAATTTTTTGTCGTTTTTAAAATTTTCTTTTTCAGATTAGCTTAGTATATTATTTTAAACTAATCTGCCAATTTTCATATTTTTTGGAGTTGTTTTGAGCAGGTCGGGGATACTGGGTGGCCAAACGCAGTGCAAAAAAAAGGCACAATAATTTTGTTGGACAATCTGCCCAAGTCTGCAATGCCGTCAAGCAACTCTGCGATCGCAGAATTTCTTATGAGGGCAAAAATGTGATCGCATAATCACAGTGAAAATCTCCGAAAAAGTTTGACCTTTGCGTTCACGAGGGTTTACCGCGTTCGCGAGGGTTTGACCAGCTGGTTGAACTATGCGTTCGCGTGTCCTACGTCGCGTTCGCGACCCCTGCCCCAGTTAAACCTACGCGTACGCGTCGCACCTACGCGAATGCGTAGGTTCAGGTGAGATAAATTCAAAAAACATTCTGGATAGGCATCGTTTGTCTTTGAACTCAAAAAATTTCAACCAACAGTTATTTTTACTCTCAAAACCCCAAAGACATTTCAAATCATCATTTCTCTTCAAGTAGTGATAATTTTCCATCTTCATCTCAAAGGTATGAATTTTTGACTCTTATTTCTCAACTTCTTCCTCTCTCTCGTTGTGTAGAAATTAGAAGAACAATCAAGTTTCACACTTAGGGTTTAAATTTCTGAATTTTAAATTATCAATTGTGTGTGTGTTGATTGTATGCTTGCTGGGTGAGGCTTGGTTGAGAGTTTTTTTTGTGATTTTTGTGAAAAAGAATTAGGGGAAACTTGTGAGCAATCGTGTAAAAAATCAGAGAACAATGTGTTGCCCACACACTGTTTGAAGAAATGCCTCAGAGAAAATCTGGGCTGGGCTGTGAAAGGACCTTCGCGAACGCGGTGGTCTGCCCGCGAACGCGAAGGCCAAAGTTTGGGTCACTAGGAAATTAGCCTTCGCGAACGCGTCGGCCTGCACGCGAACGCGAAGGCCAAAGTTTGGGTCACTAGGAAATTAGCCTTCGCGAACGCGTCGGCCTGCACGCGAACGCGAAGGCCAAAAGCTGGGAGGAAATGAAAAATGCCTTCGCGAACGCATTGAACTGACGCGAACGCGAAGGCCACAAAAATCTGAGAAATTTTTTTACTCTTCGCGAACGCATCATGCCTGACGCGAACGCAAAGAGTAATACACTGGCAGCCTTATTTTGGCGAAAAACAGTAGCTTCGCACAGCTCTGCCCGGGACCTTTTTCGCCTATTTCTTTGGCCTAAATACCTTCTTATACATTGTTTTAAGTGTCCATATGAGCTTTTAACATTGATGATTTTTTTCTGTGTGGTATTTTAGGCATAAAATGGATCCGGCGCAACATGAAATTCAACCCGAACAAGTCCCCGGAGTGCAACAAGAGCCATATGACCATACCAGGTTCGTATCTCCTGAATGTGAGCGCAAATACAACGAACTTCTGTCAAAGACAATTGTCAGGGAATGGGAGATCAACCTGGACAAGATTGAATCTAAAATTCTGGGGTTCTACGCCAGGTTGGTGGATAGCGGATGGATGTGTTTTGCTCCGCAACTCAATGGGGCCAACCACACAATAGTGATGGAATTCTATGCAAATGCCTTGATGACTGATTTTCAAGGAACATTAAGCACGACTGTGCGAGGTGTGACAGTCCACTTTAACCCATAGCTGATCAATGATATTTATGGCCTCCCTAATGCTGACAACGAAGTCTACAGAAACAAAGCTAAAGAGGTGGGGACCTAGTGGTTGGTAGATAAATTGCACGATGGGGTGACCCCGAATTGGCTGATAGTGCACAAAGGAGTGGATTCACATGACTTCATAGCAGAGGCAAAGACATGGCTATCCATCATCTGTGCCAGGATCATACCCACCACACATGACACGGATGTTACGCCAGAGAGGGCTCTGATGATTGTTGCTATCATGGATGGGATACCTGTGAACGTGGGGGAGCACATTGTTCGGGAAATTGAAGAAGCCACCCATGGGAGATCGAAAAGCTTATTCTTCCCATCCTTGATTACTAAGTTGTGTTATGATGCTGGGGTTTTGAAATGCCCCAATGATGTTGAGAAGGGGCCGTGCAAGACGATGATCCACCCATTGTTGAAGAGGGGACCTAGTGATAAGCAGAAAAAGAGGAGGATTGATGTTGCATCCTCTACTTTTGGGCAGTTCCAGGAGTCAGCCACTAATCCTGTCGGATCCTCTGCACATGCTTCAGCACCGTTTGATCCCATGGGGCCACTCCATTCAGTCCCATACACTATGCGCCACTTGTCCAGCCAGATCTATGGAGTTGATGCTCGGATTAAGAAGCTTGTCGATGGCCTCCCTATTGGCCCACCTAGGGCTAGTTCATCTTCTGGGGCTGCTGCTCCAAACTCCCTGGAGAATGTGGTGAATGAGCAGCAGGCGATCACGGGCAAGATGGAGGCAATGAACACTAGGTTGGAGAACATGAGTCGCAGGCAGGGAAAGATTGAGAAGAGGCAAAGAAAATTCAGAGAGCATGAGAAGAAAAAGAGTAAATTCTTGAACAAGATGATGGATAAGATTCGATAATTCTGCAGTTCAAATGCCTCGGATGACGATGATGATGATGAGGAGCTTTCATTCCCCTCCACTTCCAGCTCCCAGTGATACATTTTCAGGGAGCACCTCCTTCATTTTTTACTATCTTGTTGAGTTGCATTGGGGACAATGCAATATTTTCGGTTAGGGGTGGCTCCTATGTGATGAATAATTGTGAAGCATGAAATTTTGTGTTGTGAAACATTGAAATTTTTTGTCTTTGTTTGACTGTGGAACTTGTGTAGATTGGTAAATATTGTTAGCTTAGTAGTGATTTTGTGTTAAATTAACATTTTCTCTTTATTTCTCTAGTTTGTATTTTTATTTGTGTTTGTTTTCATTTTTCTTGTATACATAGTAGCATTAATGAAATTTCTTGGTTTTTCTTTCTACCACGTTCATTTCCAAGGAAATTAGTTGTATTGAACTGGGTGACTTTTCCCTATGATGGATGGCGTGACAACTTTCTTAAGGGATTAGTCTTGTTTAGTTTTTTTTATTTTTGTACCTAATTAGTAGCTAGTTGGGAATAAAATTGGTTTTGGGGTGTAGTCTTATGCCCATAAGCCAACATGTGACTTGTTTGGTTCAAATATATTTAAACCTTGGCATATGAAATTTTTGAGCTTTCAATTATAAAAAAACAAAAAAAAAACGGGGAATACGGTTTTGAAATTACTAGTTAGTGTGTACTTCACTTTATATCTTTTTCTATTCCATCACAAGTTGCTTGTTTTGTATTGGTGTCCCAGGTCACAATGGCCGAGAATTATGATGAAGAGGAAAATACTTTCGCCGATATTGAGGAATACATCGATGACTCCAATGCCATACTTCCACCGGTAGTTGGTGCATCGACATTTAAAGTGGACCATGGAATGATATTGATGCTCAAGGCAGAAGGAATATTTCACAATTCAACTGATGATGACCCCACACAACACCTAAGGAACATCCTGTGTGTGTGCGCCATGCACAAACAGACCAATGTATCGGATGACGCTTTGAGGTTGCGGGTGTTCAAGTACTCATTAGCGGGAAAGGAAAGGAAGTGGCTTCACAACTTACCTCCTCACACCATCACTACATGGTCGGAGCTTGTCCGAGCCTTTTTGTCAAAGTGGTTCCCGGATAGCAAGAAATCTGAGCTTAGAGACATAATATTTTTCTTCAAGCAAATGCCGGGGGAACACTTACATGAGGCATGGGACCGATTCAAGTTGTACCTTGTGAGATCACCGAACCATGGGTTCACGGACCACATTATGATGGAAACATTCTACATGGGGTTGGAATCACTCTCCCAGTCAATTGCAAAGAATGTCGCGGATGGGTCTTTCATGGATAAGTCATTTGCTAGAATTACGCAAATTCTAGACAAGATGGCTAAGCAAAATCAAGCTTGGCATTCTGAAGATACCACGGGTGGAATTTCTTATGGCACTCCTTCTCTTGCAAACATGATCAAAGAGAATCAAGAGAGAGACCAAGTAATTACCGGTCTCGCCACTAATGTTGATGTACTGACAAAGATGCTCAAGGAAAATCAAAGAAAGAAAGTGCATATGGTGGAAGACATGCAATCAATGGGTAATCAAGAGTGGGAAGAAGCAAACTATGTTCAAAACTATCAAGGTGGTTATCGCCAACAAAATAATTGGAGGCCAAACCCGCAAAGGCAAGGCCAACAAAATTGGCGCAATGAACAAGGCGGTCAAGGATTGTGGAACAACAACAATAACTACCCCAACAGAAGCTCCAATCCTTATGTACCACCGAAAGTGAAATATTCCAACTCTTCACAATCGTCAAGTGAATATAAAATGGAAGGGATGCTAGAGCGGATTTTGCAAAACCAAGAGAAAAACAATGCAACAATGAGGAATATGTCCGAGGTGGTAGGGTCACACACCGCTTCGATTCAAAAACTTGAATTGCAAATGAGAGATCTATCAAGAGAGCAAACTCCCAAGCAAAAAGGCACACTTCCAAGTGACATGGTGGTAAACCCAAAAAGCGGCCCAAGTGGGTCAACATCTCATTGCATGGCCATAACAACGAGCATCTCATTGCATGGCCATAACAACGAGAAGTGGTAAGGTGCTACAAGATGAGAGTGAGAAAGTGATTGATGTTGAGAACAATGATAAAGCAGAGGAAGCAAGGAGTTAGTTGCCGGTAGTAGTGGAGGTTGGAGAAACCCCCCTAGAGGATGAGATTCAAAGAGAAAGAAAAGGAAAGGCCGTGGAAAAGGCGAAGGAGACCCCAAAAGCTCCTCCCCCAATTCCTAGACCTAATCCTCCATTTCCTCAACGGCTTGCACGAAGAGCGGATGATGGGAAGTTTGAAAAATTCTATGACATCTTAAAGTAATTGTCGGTGAATATTCCATTCTTGGAAGCTTTCCAAGAAATGCCGGGGTTCGCCAAGTACTTGAAAGAGTTGATGACAAAGAAGAGAACAACGAAGAATGAGGTGGTGAATTTGACTCACCGGGTTAGTTCAATAATTACTACATCAACCGTGGAGAAAAAGGGAGACCCGGGAGCTTTTACTATCCCGTGCACCATTGGGTTGAGAGATTTTGCGAGAGCACTTTGTGACAACGGTGCTAGTATAAATTTGATGCCTCTTGCTATTTACAAGCAAGCGGGATTGAGATTGCCAACACCAACTAGCATGCGTTTGCAAATGGCCGATCGAACTATAAAGAAACCCTTGGGCATTGTTGATGATGTTTTAGTGAAGGTGGGGAAGTTCCTTCTTCCGGCCGACTTTGTCATCTTGGGTTGTGCGGTTGACAAAGAGATTCCTATCATTCTAGGGAGACCATTCCTTGCAACGGGAAGAGCATTGATGGACTCGGAACGACATGAAATCAAATTTCGGGTGAATGATGAAGAAGTCACTTTCCAAGCAAGCAAAGGTTTGAAATTGCCAAGTTCTTATGAGGGAATCTCGGTAATTGATGTGGTTGATGAGGTGGAGGATGCCGTTGAGATGAAAATGGAAGAAGAGGGCCTCGAGAGGCATTGGCGGCAATTTTGGTAAATTTTGATGATGAGAACATTGAGGGTTATGCGGAGATGGTCAATGCACTGGAAGGGCGTGGGTCCTATACATATGCACCAAAGAAGATTTCCCTCGACCTAGAGAATCGAATGACACCGCCCGCAAAGCCTTCAATTATGGAGCCACCGCACCTTGAGCTTAAACCACTTCCATCGCACTTGAGGTATAAATTCCTTGGCCCTAATAATACTTTACCCGTAATCGTGTCTTCTTTGTTTAATGATGTGCAGGTAGACGCATTGATAAATGTCTTGAGGGAGCACCGGCAAGCGATTGGATGGACAATAGCGGACATCCGGGGAATTCCCGCCGGCATATGTGAACACAAAATTCAACTAGAAGAAGGGAGAAAACCAAGCGTAGAGCATCAAAGAAGTCCCTCTATGAAAGAGGTGGTCAAGAAGGAGATCATTAAATGGTTGGATGTCGGGGTTGTCTACCCCATTGCAGACAGTCTGTGGGTGAGTCCAGTGCAATGTGTGCCCAAGAAAGGAGGCATGACGGTGATCCACAATGAAAGGAATGAACTTATTCCTACGCGGACGGTCACCGGATGGAGAGTGTGCATGGACTATCGGAAGCTTAACAATGCTACTTGCAAGGATCATTTCCCTATGCCTTTTATTGATCAAATGCTTGATCGGCTAGCGGGAAGATCTTTCTATTGCTTCTTTGATGGATATTCCGGCTACAACCAAATCAACATCGCCTTGGAAGATCAAGAGAAAACAACTTTCACTTGCTCGTACGGCACCTTGGCTTTTAGTCGGATGCCTTTTGGGTTGTGCAATGCTCCGGCCACATTTCAATGATGTATGATGTCCATATTCTCCGATATGGTGGAGGATTTCTTGGAAGTCTTCATGGATGATTTCTCAGTGGTGGGTGACTCATTTGAGCATTTCCTTGACAACCTCCGGCAAGTGCTAAAACAGTGTGAAGAAACCAATCTTGTGCTCAATTGGGAAAAATGTCACTTCATGGTCGATGATAGTATTGTTTTGGGGCACAAAATTTCAAAGAAGGGCATTGAGGTCGATCGGGCGAAGATTGAGATCATCTCCAAACTCCCTCCTCCAACTTCGGTGAAAGGCATCTAAAGCTTTCTTGGTCATGCCGGCTTCTATCGGCGCTTTATCAAGGATTTTTCAAAAATTGCAAACCCTATGTGCAAACTCCTTGAAAAAGACTCCAAGTTCTTATTCAATGATGAATGCCTCAAAGCATTTGAGGAGCTTAAAGAAAAGCTCACCACGTCCCCCATTATTGTCACACCGGATTGGTCTCTTCCATTCGAGCTTATGTGTGACGCCAGAGGTTTAGCTATTGGAGCGGTATTGGGTCAAAGGCATAACAAAATTCTCCAATCCCATATACTATGCAAGCAAAACTCTTAACGGGGCCCAAATGAACTACACACACATAGCAAGAGCTTCTTGCTATTATCTATGCTTTTGAGAAATTCCGGGCTTATCTTTTGGGATCCAAGGTGGTAGTCTTCACAGATCATGCTGCTCTTCGCTATCTTATGGCGAAGAAAGATGCCAAGCCAAGGCTAATTCAGTGGGTCCTTCTATTGAAAGAATTTGACTTTGAGGTCAAAGATCGGAAGGGCACTGAAAATTAAGTTGCGGACCATCTCTCTCGATTTGAAGAAAACGGGCGCCCAAGAGATGACTTAGATATTGATGATGCCTTCCCTGATGAGCATATTCTGGCATTATCTTCTTCTTCAGCTCCTTGGTATGCTGACATTGCAAATTATTTGGTGAGTGAGCTTATTCCAGATGGCTTGGAATCATATCAGAAGAAGAAATTTTTTAGGGAATGCCGTCACTACTATTAAGAGGAACCATTTTTGTTCCGCATCTGTGCGGACAACATTATTAGAAGGTGTGTTCCGGAAGAAGAAGTGATGCCAATTCTAAAGGCATGTCATGACTCACCGGTGAGGGGTCACCATGGAGGGAATCGGATGGCGGCGAAAGTACTTAAATGTGGATATTATTGGCCAACTCTCTATCACGATGCAAATAAATGGTCAAAGCTTGTGACCAATGCCAACGCCAAGGGTCAATCTCCAAGAGGCATGAAATGCCAATGAACTTTGTATTGGAGGTGGAGATTTTTGATTTATGGGGCATCAATTTTATGGGGACGTTTGTAAGTTCTTGTGGGATGAAATACATTCTTGTAGCTGTGAACTATGTGTCCAAAGGGGTTGAAGTCGTTGACTTGCCAAACAATGAAGCTAGGAGCGTGACCGCGTTCTTGAAAAGAAACATATTCACACGGTTCGGCACCCCTAGAGCAATTCTCAGTGACGGTGGTTCCCCTTTTTGTAACAAGGCTTTCAATGGCCTATTGGAAAAGTATGGTGTAAAGCACAAGGTGGCGACGCCTTATCATCCTCAGTCGAGAGGCCAAGTCGAAGTCTCTAACCGGGAGATAAAGAACATCCTAGCAAAAACTGTTAATGCAAATCGGACCGACTGGTCAAGGAAGCTGGATGATGCACTATGGGCCTACCGCATAGCATACAAAACTCCTATAGGTACCTCTCCATATAGGCTAGTGTTCGGAAAAGCATGTCATCTACTCGTGGAGCTTGAACACAAAGCCATGCGGGCACTCAAGAAGTTGAACCTGGATTGGGATGAAGCTGCAAATTTGAGGCTAAATCAACTCAATGAAATGGAGGAATTCCGTTTCCATGCTTATGAGAGCGCACCTATGTATAAAGAGAGGATGAAGGTTGTCGAAGACAAGAAAATCCTGAAACGGGAGTTCCACACTGGTGACTTGGTGTTACTATTCAATTCCTGACTCCAACTCTTTCCGGGAAAACTCAAATCCAAATGGTCCGGCCCGTTTAAAGTGGTGAATGTCTCTCCTTTTGGTGTTGTGGAACTAGCAACTGAGGACGGACTTCGTACGTTCAAGGTGAATGGCCAACGCGTCAAACACTACTTGGGCACCGATGGTGAGAGGCATGTGGTAGAGAAATTAGCTCTGAAGGATGGTCCTTGTCCCACTGATGAATGACCCCAAAGGAATACCAACTTCGTCGTGTCGCGACGCTAAATCAAACGCTTCATGGGAGGCAACCCATGTGTGGTAACATTTTCTATTTTATCTTTTTCATCTTTCTATTTTTGTTTTTCCATAAATGTGGCTCGTGGAGCGATTTAACGAGTGTGAGTGCAGATAGTTCAAGCAATCGCAAAGACAGGGTTGAATTGCATATAAAAGCCAAGAAGTGAGAAAATTGGCCAGTATGCAGCACATATGCGGCCACATTTCCTGTCTGCGATTCGCATTCTGGTCGCAGACATCAACAGAAAGTTTGGGAAATTTGATGCCACTATGCGATGCCAAGGTGCACTATGCGAACTGCATTACGTGTATGTTATCGCATAGTGCACCGCATTTTCACTCTCAGAGTACTTGTACTCAAACCACCGCATGCTGAAGTTGCGATCGCATTCTTCATTATGCGCTCCGTATCCCACCGCATTGCGCTCCCAGGTAAGTCCCTCATCTCTCTCACACATCGTACCACTGAAACAAAAACAAAACAACTAAAAAACACAAAAACAAAGAGAAAACGGGACGCAAAGGACAACAACAAAAAAATATTCCCAGTTGTAACGGCATCAACACACCCAAAAACTCCATCGCATTCTTCCTCTTCAAAGCCCAACTTTTCATCTGGTATGTATCTCTTACCTCTTTTCTCCGAATTTTGTTTTCTTTTCTCCAATTTTTGTTTGTGTTTCATAAATGCTATGGAGTTGGCGTATTCGTTTCTTTGTTATGCTGTTGTTTCCCTGCATTTCGCCTCGAATTTTTAGGGAAATCGTACAGGGGAGGGGGAAGGGTAGACTAGGGAATTGATCAGTGCAAGAATCCGTCATATTTAGGGCTAGACCATCTGTAATTGAACGATCTGCGGTTCGCATTTCTAAAATGCGGACCGCATTTGTGTCGCAACTCTAGCCCTAGACCCATTAGAGAAGAAGACTTATGCGATGCATTTGCGGTCGCGTAGTCAAAATGTGGATCGCATCTGCGTCGCATACACGCACAATGCACTCCCCCAACCCAACTCCCATTGTGCGACTTGTTTGCGATCGCATGCTCACTTTTACGGTGGGTTATGCGATCGCATTATTGGTTCCATTTTTATCCATGCACTTCTGCGATGCATATGCAAACCGCATAGTGGTTATGCGATCGCATATGCCATCGCATTAGTGTTTTTGTTTAACTATGTATTCTTCTGCGACAGGTTTGCGATTCACATTGTGGTAATGCGATTGCATGCCACATGACATAAGAGAACTTTTCTGTACTTTTGTGCATCTTTTCGTCCTTTATTTTTATTTTGTCTGTCCGTCCACTCACACGTATTTTCTCTTTGCAGCAATGGGTCGCAAGCATGTATCACCCGCTGCTAAGAGAACCTCTACAAGCAAGCAGGCAAATCCATCCAAGCGTGCAAGACATGCACCTCCATAGAACATAGTTGAAAGTTCCTCCCAGTCTGATGAGGGGGCTACTGAACCGGAGGTAAACTTGGAAGCTCAGGTACGGAGGAAACAAGGGGACGACTATCAGCTACGCTTTCCATTGCCCCTGTCTAGACAACTGTACCGGGAGGGTCTGAGCAAAAGAAAGATCCTTCCTGAGAAAAGGCTAAGTCTCAATGTCCTGCAAGCGCGGAACCCCCATATTCTAGAAAATATAAAAACTAGAAAATGGGAATGTTTCACCGAGCCCCTTGAAGAGTACAATGAAATAATGGTGCGGGAATTTTATGCCTCTTACGCTGCTTCTAGAAATGCCCATCACAAGAGGAACAAAATCTTTAGTGAGCAAGTGCTAGTCAGGGGGGTGGACGTAGCTTGCCACCGGGACGCTATCCATGCTCAGTATTTTTCAACGCCGAGCCCAAGTACAGCAGAATATGAGGCCAAGCTGGCCAACCATGATGGAGAGCGTGCTTGGGTCGCCTCTGTGATTGCTAGATGGACTCCGTCCTGGATCGCTCCTAACCACAAGATTTACAAAGAAGATCTCATGAGGGAAGGGAGGTTCTGGCTTTCTTTTGTCATCTCCCGACTGATTCCCTCAAGGAACAAAATAGATATAAGCATCGAGAAAGCCATTCTCGTTGCTTGCATTATGTCAGGGATCAATGTGGATGTGACTGACATTATTTTTCAACAGATCGGGGTCCGAGCTTGGCAGAAGAAGAATTCATTTCCTTTCCCCTGCCTCATCACTGCATTATGCCGAGCTGCTGAGGTCCCTCTTATACCTTCATGTGACAAGACAGCAAAGGTCGACAAGGATATCAATATCACTCGTATCAGTGATGCGAGGCCCAGAGCAGCAATTGCCCCTCCAGTCATCCCTATGCCTACCCTTACAGAGGACGAGCCCTCAGAGCCTCAGCCTTTCGCACTGCCCTCAGAGTCTCAGCCTTCTCCAGCAGTGCCATCCACTACTTCTTCCCAGCCGGATGCCAGTGCCAGTGCCCCCTCGTCCATCCCACTGCATGTTCTCTCCCAGCTTGGTCGCCTAGCTTATCACACCAATGCTAAGGTCGACAAGCTTGTGAGTGAGCTTCCCACTTTGATCTGGCAGGCCCTTACTCCTATTCAATCTCCAGTGACTGCTCTCGAGTGTCGCCTCCAAGAACTTGAGACACGCGTCGAGAAGGTGGAGAGAGGTGAGGTTAGATACTTACCAGAGGTCCGGACCGATGTGTCCACTCTGAAGACGGAGCTCCACCGGCTGCAGCATTTGGAGTTTGATTTCTCTTCCCTCCTTCCCAAGGAAGGGGAGCAGGGAGAGGGCACCTCTGGGCCTGGTCTATGGCTTGATTTCCCCACTCTTATGACAGCCCAGGCAACCCCGATTGTCCCTCTACCTCCCTCTCCTCCTGCACCAGTTAATGTACCCTCTGGAGAGGAGTCTGGACACTCTTCAGCTTCTGAGGGCGAGGAGTCAGAGGAGGGATCTTCTTGGTCCGATGATGAGGAGCAGGGCCCTCAGGAGAAGGGAAAGGGAATTGTTGTCACCATAATTACAGAGGCAGTAGAGGAGGAGCAGCTACAGATTGCTATTCAGCGCTCCTTGGTGGACAAAGCTTCCCCGGCCACAGTTCCATAGTCAACAGATGGGGGCAGCACCTCTACTACCCAGCAGACCACCGACTCCCGTAGCGCTTAGTGCACCCCAGGGAGCCCCTCACTCTGTCTTTACATTTCTTGTGCATTGGGGACAATGCATACTTTTTAGTTGGGGGTGGTGTTGTATTTATGTGTTTGTGACAACTTGGAGGATATTGTACTTGTATTTTTGTTTTATGTTATGGGTGTTTTTGTTTTTGTTTCTTTGGTGTTGTGATATCTCCAAGTTGTCAATAAACCAGGTGTACATATATCTTTTGTGGTACTAATGTATTTCATTACCGTTAACTCTTGTTTGCAGTTTATAAAATAAATAAATAAACAATATTATATATATATATATATATATATATATATAAAACAAGTCGTTAAATTATGTAGGGTTCTCCTTAGTTGTTAGCAATGAATTCCTTTTGGTTTTTCTTCGTCGGGTTCTTTTTCAAGGGTGTAATAGTAGAACCATGGCACCAGGACGAAACATATTGACCGGTTTAGTGTAAGTTTCTAGTCTCAAGCATGTGTGTCTGTAAATAATCCATACCCTTCCTATAAAAATAATGTGTTAAAAAGAAAATCAACTTTGTGTACTTGAGGCTCGCCTATTAACTCTATGTATACTTAGAATTATACATGCAAATAATGAAGGTTTCGAGTTGTCAAGCCTTGACTCTTGAGCTAAAACAATGTTGAACCAAACAGTCATGTGCCATGTGTGTTAGATGTTTGTATCAATAATTCTTGTGTTTACTTCTGTCAGCGAGAAGNACAAGCCTTTCCCGTTTCGAACAAGTAATTCCATCTTTTGAACCCGTCCCTCCTTGAATATTGAGAATGAGGCAAAAAGCCTAAGTTGGGGGTTTGGTGAAAGAATTGTAGATTGGCAAGGTTGTATATTGAGTGTAGAGCATATACCTCAAAATATTCAATTGAAAATTATTCAAGCTCCAAAATGAAAACAAAAAAAAAGTATGTAAAAAAATAAAAAATATATAAAAAGAAAAAAAAGAGATGGATACGTATGTAAATAAATATGGAAGCTTGGAAGAAATTTAGTGAGGTAGTTCTACGTTGGTAACTACATGCCGATGAGGCTATGAAATTTGAAAGGAAGAAAAGGGCAATGAAAGAGAATGATGTGAGTAGTGTTCAAGGAGGGTGTAGTCACTTGTACCCAAATGATTATCCAACCCTTCCCTAAGCCTACATTACAAGCTAGAAAAGTCCTTAGGGGATCTCCAACCGAATGTTCTTAAAGTAGTAACGAATTAAAATAAGGGCAAGCCTATGGTATGATGTGTTGTAACACTTGAAATTCTTTGTGAGTGTCTTGGTAAATATGACCCTTGTGTTGTCTTTGTAAATATTGCGAGTTGGGACCTTCTTTCCTTTTGGTAAGGGCACATGAACTGTGAGGTGTAACAGTAGTTGAGTTCTTCAAGTCGGGTGCAAGTGCACTCAGCTGAGAGTTACATTTAGTCAAATTGTTCGAGGCTCAAAGTTCACAAGTTGAGTAGTCCCCATATAAATAGTAGTAACTGTTCATGACGGGTAAATGGATGAAATGCATGCTTGTAGTACTGGCACTTAACACTGTCCTTGGTCATAGTTGCTTCCGGTCTCTTAGTTTAAGTCTAGGTTAGGATAGAGTCATTTTTGTTGCTTGAGGATAACCAAGAGTTTAAGTTGGGGGTGTTGATGTGCCGGAGAATTTCGGCACATTTAATACCAAATTGCTTAGATTATAGTTTGTTTCAAGAGCATTTACGCTTTATACTTATAGAATTTTGACGTTTTGCAGTGCAT
>ML290641.1:10000-12744 GCA_005239495.1 Nicotiana undulata | reverse complement strand
GTAGCCGCCCGTTGACACTGTGACACTAGTCTTGGCACACACTTGTTGTAGTTATGTTGGTAAATTGGGGTTGTATTTATTGGGCCTAGCTGTGGTTCAGCTTGTTTCTACGGCTTTACCCCATGTTATTATTGTATTCCGCACTTTTATTGTTATAGTTGTACATTGGCTTGCCTAACCTCGCCGTTAGGTGCCATCACGACCTGAACCGGTTTTGGGTCGTGACAGGGTTCCTTCGTTTCTATGGTTACTTCTTAAACGGTGAGGTCTTCTCTATACACCGGAGCCTTTACTTTATACTTTAATTTAATATTTAATCAACTAATTGATGTTATTGGGAACTTGTATAGTTCACACTCTTTGGCTCTACCCATGAATTATCCAGTAATAGGTCTTTCACAATCAGATCTACCTTTACAGTAACATTATTTAATTATGAAAGTTTGCTGGGTAGCTGACCCTCTTGGTCCGTTCTTGCCAGAGTGGGAGTCTGCCTAATCTTTATGTTTTATGCTTTTTAAATAAGATTTCCTCCGCTTAATGGATAACCATTTGTTACCAATGGAGAATTTCTTTTCATCTTAAATTCAAGTGATTGGATTTACACCAACAGAAACCATAACCTTCATACACAATAGAGGGATATCATAGAGTTTTTCTTTTTTTAATAATGAATGAAGTTCCTTCTTCCATCCTATCCCATTCACCGGTACTGATAATTGATACTGTAAAAGTCATTTTCTTGATTTTGTGCCAGCTCATGATCTAAACGAGTCGCACATACACCCTAGTACATGTTCCTCGACGCTGAGGGCACCCCCGAAGAGCGGGGGATTTCGTGACATTTCTGATTGGCTGTCTTGTATTTCTAATAAGTTGTTTAATAGTTGGCATGTTGAATCGTATACATAATATGATGGGTTGGTTTAGATTGATCCTAACCGAATGATGATGAATTACTTCTATTTAATAGAATATTCAATTCGAAGATAAAATCTCAAATCACAGATTTGCGCGAAATCCATGTTATTTTCATTCAACCGCTACAAGATCAACAATTCCATAAGCTTGGGCTTCCGTTGCTGACATAAAAACATCTCTTTCCATATCTTCGGATACAACCCATAAGGGTTTCCCCGTTCTTTGTACATAAACCCTTGTGAGGGTTTCACGCAGTTTCAGCAGTTCTTCCGCTTCCAGGACAAATTCGCCTATTTGTGCCTCAGAAAAAGAACTAGCAGGTTGATGGATCATTACCCTGATGATATAACAAAATAAAAGCTTCCCTTATTTTGCATGATAAAGCAAAGAGAAAAGAAATATAAAGAATAGAAAAAGATAGAATTGTACAACCGTACAGGCATCTTTTGTGCATACGGCTCTACAAGAAAATTGACCCCCCTTTCTATTGAAGAAAGAGAAAATAGAATCTATCAGACTCAGATGGGTAAATGATCAAATTGCCATCCTTCCTTTCGGAGGAGTTAAAAAAATACTATGATGGCTCTGTTGCTTTATATGTTTATTTTTTCTTTTTTTTTTTGTCTGTGATTCAGCAATCCCAAAGTTTCTTTTTAATCCGATCAAATAAGGAAAAAATCTTTTTTTTTCCGTACTCTTTCATAACATAAATATATATTGTTAAGAACTCTCCGGCATGAAAACAAAAAAGTTTGTGACGCTGAACTGAACTCCCGATAGATAAGAGAAAATCGGAAATACCCCTTATCTCATACTACTCTCTCGATACAGAATCTAATGTTTTGAAAAAAAAAAACAATACAAAAATTTCTCATATCGAATTCGAAGTGCCATGCTATTATTACTTAGTATTCATATGGCGAAGGCATAGTCTTCTTTTTTCTCTCAAATAAAAACCTCATTGGCGCCAAGCGTGAGGGAATGCTAGACGTTTGGTAATTTCTCCTCCGACCAGGATAAAAGATCCCATTGAAGCGGCTAGTCCCATGCATATTGTATGGACATCTGGTCGCACAAATTGCATAGTATCATAAATAGCCACCCCAGGTATTACCCAGCCCCCAGGAGAGTTTATAAACAAATACAGATCTTTGGTCTCATCCTCGATACTGAGATATACCATAAGACCAATAAGTTGATTCGAAATCTCGCTATCAACCTCTTGGCCTAAAAAAAGTAATCTTTCTCGATAAAGTCGGTTGATTAGGGTAAAATTGTATCCCTTAGGAACCGTACATGCGCCTTTTGATGCATACGGTTCAAAAAAATTGTGAATCAATGTATAGATTCCAGTCCTCTTTCTTTTTTTCTAGAAAGGTTCTTTCTTACTTCTAACGAAAGGGCTTTTCTTCGATTTTTCAATAAAGACGAGTTTTGAATAAAGACGAGTTTTGACTCCTTTTTTATATTTTCGATTTTCCATTATAAAATTTTAAGTTAACTTATCGAATTCACTTCTCATTGATGTATTCTTTCATCGAGATTTAATCCAAACTGCGATGGTATTTTCTTGTTCCTGAATGGGTCTGTTTCATCTTTTTAGGTTTATGCTCTACTCCGGGTAAAGATCCGCCCGATTTGGATTTGTACATATAGGACAAATGCTCCCATTACCATTTCTTTTTGTATTTCTTTTTTTTTTCAATTCATTTTATACAAGTATTTCTTAGAGTTGAGATAACTTTGCTTGACAATTAGGATCTCTTTACAAAGAAAAAATATGAATAGCAATCATAGATATCTTACCAATCCAATTGGGTTTT
>ML290641.1:0-7500 GCA_005239495.1 Nicotiana undulata | reverse complement strand
TTTGACGTACAATAATTTCTATATGCCTATTATGAATCTGCACCCCCTGGGAGCGATAAACCTGTTGGATTTTATTAACCAAAGAGATTCGGCTTTGCGCTATAGTTAGCTCAGCACCAATCAAGAATCCCCAAGGAATTCCAAGAATTCTTGTTATACATTTGTTCCAACCCTCAATCCTCTTTTCTAGATTCATGGATATTGAATCAATCGAACGCACTTCTAACACCTGTTCTACTTTTGGAAGACCTTGTGTTATATCACCAGATCTCGATTTTTCATATATAAATGTAACTAATGTATCTCCTTCGTAAAGGGTTTCCCCATAATGGCCATGAACAGTTGCTCCGGGGGTGGCCAAATAAGGCTTAGCTGATCGTATCACTATCGAGTCAACTTGAACAAGTATAACTTGACCCGATTTGAGGGGCGGTCCGTTTTTGGCTATACATACATTTTCACAAATAAACTGTCCAAGACTAATTATTTTAGATGTCTCTTCACAATAATTGTGATGGAGAAAATACCAATTCAAATTGAATGGATTTAAAATAATGTTACGACATGGATCGGGATTAATAATTTTTCCATTTTCATCCATTAAATAATATTTAAATTTAATCACTTGAAAAGTCTGTTTTAAATTGTCAAGTTGCAAATAGTTAGTTACTAAGATCTGATTATGAGTTATTAAATGGTAAGATGAATAAAAATTCTCAATTGGAAGGGACGTTCCTAAAGGGCCCAATGAATTCCTAATTGGAATTAGGGGATCTTTTTTAATTGATTCTTTTATCACACTGTGATATTTTACATCCTTGAATGGCCCCATTCGAGAACAATTGGCTGTTGACAAAATTATTAACGACTGAAATTCCTTATTTCTATTTATTAACGTATGAATAGTTCCTTGAGGTTGGTTAAGAGATTGTTGAATTTTTGCCTTGGAATAGGAATAAATGGAAGAAAAGGGGTTGATATTGGTACAAGCTGATCCATTATCAGAGAGCAATCCTGACCCCGACGGATCATTCCTTTTTCCGATATACGAAATAGGGGATTTCACTAAGTTGATTCTTAGGAAATGTCGAATCAAACCATTTGTCCTTATTTCAACAAAAGAAGCACAGGTTTCTTCGCAAGAAGAACTTTTTTTTCCTTGGTTCCAATTTAATACTAAACAAGTCCGAACTAACTGAATACTTGTGTCAGAAATTCCTCGAATCGGTTTTCCATTTCCATAAAGGATATACTTGACAATTCGAAGTTGCACATTATCCCTTTCCTGCAATGGATCCGGTGGAAAAAGGGTTGCTAAATTTATACCGTCCGTTATTTCATATGTGACGACAGGTCGAACTAAAACAAAAAACTTTTTCTTGCTAGGTGTAATCCGTTGGACATAGATCCAATTTTTCACCTTTTTGGATTCCTTGGAATTTTTTTTTCCTGTTCCTGGTGGTATCAAAACGCCGGTATGTCGGGATATCTTATCTGTCTCTCCAGGAAAATGGATATCTCCAGAAAAGATTTTATGTTCAATTCGTTTTTTTTTCTCTCCACCCGGACCAACCCACCGACTCGACTTCTTAGATTTAAGGTGATTGGTGTATCTACCCCAACGATACTATTGTTCCGTGCCATTATGGAAGAAGATCCGGGCAAAATATGCACCTCTTCAAGAATGAAAAAAAATCGATCTACTTTCATTTGGTATTTTGGCCTAAATTCCTTGACTCCTCGATACTCAAGCAAATCCTCTTTTTTGATGACTGAATGCGTTTCTACAGTCCCATATTTAATAATGCCCGAACTCTTTCTTCTGTATCGAGGATCATCGAAATAAGCAAGAATACTATTTCGACAAAAAATACCATTTACGGGGACTTCAATCGAGATACCTGAACAAGGCATTAGTGCATTCTCGAGTTCTTGAATCGAGTGTAGTGGAATGATGAATTTATTTCTTCGCCTTTTTGACAATAAATCAGAATTTTCGTGGAGAATAGGCAAATATACGAGATTATATTGACCAGCACATATGATTCGGTTAAGGTCTGAATAATCAAAAATCCTATCTTCTTTTTTACCAGAAAAATTCGAACTAAATAATTTCTGCCTCGCCTGATCGTTGGTTACTGAGAGGTTAGAAGTATATCTTTGCTTGCCAGAAAGAGAATGCGCATTCATTTGATCTTGATCCTTGTGGATCGAAAGANTGACCAGCACATATGATTCGATTAAGGTCTGAATAATCAGAAATCCTATCTTCTTTTTTACCAGAAAAATCCGAACTAAAAAATTTCTGCCTCGCCTGATCGTTGGTTACTGAGAGGTTAGAAGTATATCTTCGCTTGCCAGAAAGAGAATGCGCATTCATTTGATCCTGATCCTTGTGGATCGAAAGGTAGACTAGACTGGACCTGCACGGCCCTCCTAATAATATCCATAAATGGCTTGTTTTTGGTAATAGATGAACATTACCGTATGTAAATTCGGGTGCATGATAGACATCGGTACTCCAGTGCATTTCTCCGTCTGAATCAGAATAAATATGTTTTCGAACCTTCTCTTTAAAATTCAAAGTGGATATTCCTGCGCGAATCTCAGCAATTACTTGTTCTGATTCTACACATTGATCATTTTGAACTAAAAGCAAACTTTTGGGTGGAATATTCACATTATGTATAATATCTTCACTCTCAATAGTTACATACAAGTCTATAGAATATAGAAAGGCAGGATGCCCATGACGTTTACGTGTCGGATGAACCAAATCCTCATTGAATTTGATTTTTCCATTAGATGGGGCTCGCACATGTTCTGCAGTACCCCCCGTGAATACTCCTCCGGTATGAAAAGTTCTTAATGTTAATTGAGTACCTGGTTCTCCAATCGATTGACCTGCAATAATACCTACAACTTCCCCTCCACAAACCGGCGATAATAGCCTGCTAGGCCCAAGAAGCTCCGAATCTCTATGGCTGAGGTGAGCCTAGGCCAATCTCTAACTGCTGAAACTTTCTTTGGATCCACCTTAGGTTATGAATCGNAAGGTGCTGCTCATGCTCCTCTCGGCTGCGAGAGTATATCAAAATATCATCAATGAAAACAATAACGAACGAGTCCAAATAAGGCCTGAATACCCGATTCATCAACTCCATAAAAGCAGCCCGGGCATTAGTCAACCCAAACGACATGACCAAAAACTCATAATGCTCATAACGAGTGCAAAAAGCCGTCTTGGGCACATCAGACANCCTGATGAAGCCTTTATCCAACAAATCCTGTAATTGTTCCTTTAATTCCTTCAACTCTGGCGGAGCCATACGATACGGGGAAATAGAAATTGGCTGAGTTCCCTCAGCTAACTCAATACAAAAACCAATATCCCTGTCGGGTGGCATACCTGGCAGGTCAGTAGGGAATACCTCTGAAAACTCACGAACCACGGGCACAGACTCGATAGAAGGAACCTCAGCACTAGAATTACGAACATAGGCCAAATAGGCCAAACAACCCTTCTCGACCATGCGCCGAGCCTTCATATAAGAAATAACTCTACTAGAAGAATGACTAAGAGTCCCTCTCCACTCTAAACGAGGTACCCCTGGAAAGGCTAAGGTCACTGTCTTGGCATGACAGTCCAAGATAGCATGATAGAGAGATAACCAGTCCATCCCCAATATAACATCAAAGTCAACCATATCAAGAAGCAAAAGATCAACCTGAGTCTCCAGACCACCAATAACTACTACGCAAGCACGTTAGACTCGATCTACCACTACAGAATCACTCACCGGTGTAGACACATGTACAGCAGTACTCAAAGAATCACGGGGCATACTCAGATAGGGGGAAAAATATGAAGACACATAGGAGAATGTAGAACCCGGATAAAATAACACCAAAGCCTCTCGGCTGCAAACTGAAATCGTACCTGTAATAACTGCATCGGAAGCCTCAACATCAGGACGAGCAGGAAAAGCATAACACCGAGGCTGAGCCCCTCCAATCTGAACATCCCTAGGTCTACCTACTGCAACCTGGCCTCTACCCCTCGTGGCCTGTACTCCACCTCTATGAACCTCGACCACCACCTCTAGCTGGATGAGGGGGTAAGGGTGCACCTGCTGCAGGAACCAAGGCACGGGAACCCTGATACTGGGGTCCACTCGAAGCTCGGGGGCAATATCTGGCAATGTGACCCAAGCTACCACAACTATAACAAGATCTCTGCTGCTGTGGCTGATGACTCGGGAACTGGCCCTGACGACCCTGATAACTACCCTGGTAACTCTGAAGCGGCTGTGCACTGATAGATGCTGGTGGTGCACTAACATGAGCTGGCGGTGCACGGGGAGATACCTGAAGTGCTGATTGAAAAGGTCGGGGTGGATGACCCCTGCTGAAAGGATCCCTTCCTCCAGATGAGGCTCCACTGAATCTACCAAAATGATTGGGTCTCTTATCATGCCCCTAACCACTTCCCTGTGAATCATCTCAATCCTCCTGGCTACATCGGCCGCATCCTGGAATGAAATATCTGTACTCGACTCCCTGACCATCTGGAGTCGTATAGGCTGAGACAATACCTCTATGAATCTCTGAACTCTCTTCCGATCAGTGGGGACTATCATCAGTGCATGACTGGCTAGAGCGATGAACCTGGTCTCGTACTGAGTAACAGACATAGATCCCCGCTGGAGGCGCTCAAACTGCCTCCTAAGATCCTCTCGCTGAGTAATGGGAAGGAACTTCCCCAAAAATACCTCTGTGAACTGAGCCCAAGTCAAAGATGCAGGCCCAGCTGGTCTGGCTAAGCAATAGTCCCTCCACCAAGTCTTGGCTGTGCCGGATAGTCGAAAAGTAGCGAAGTCAACTCCATTAGACTCCACTATACCCATGTTCCAAAGAACCTCATGACAGCTGTCCAAATAATCCTGTGGATTCTTTGACGGTGCACCAGTAAAAGTAGCAGTGAATAACTTGGTAAATCTGTCCAGTCTCCACAACGCATCTGCTGACATAGCTGCTCCCTTAGCTAAAGGTGTTGCAATACCTGGCTGTGCTACTCCGGCTGGCTGAGGTGCCGGAGTCTGAAATTGAGTGGCAACCTGCTCTGGTGTATGAATAATAAGAGTCTGGATCCCTCCCCCAGCCTGACATCCAGCTGGTGCTATAGGAAGAAGGCCGGCCTGAGCCACACTCTCCATAAGTCCCACCAAGCGGACTAGAGCGTCCTGAAGCACCGAGGTAGCTATGAACCCCTCTGGGACCTGCGCTGGTCCAACTGGAACTGCCGGAACTAGGACCTCCTCGTCAGACTCGACCTGAGGGTCCTCCACTGGGGTTGCTGCTCTCGGCTGAGCCCTGCCCCGGCCTCATCCTCTAGCATGACCTTGTCCTCGACCTCGACCTCGACCCCTCGTAGGAGCTATAGCAGGAGTTGTCAGGCTGCTGAGCTGAACCAAGGGAAGCACGCGTCCTCGCCATCTATGAGAGAATAGAATAGAAACTTGATCAGTATAAAGAATATACTACGCACGACAGAGTATGAAAAGAAGAGGAGTATCTTAACTTTGCAGCCTCTGAGGGATAAGTACAGACGTCTCTATACCTATCCCTCAGACTTTACCAAGGTTGTCCATGAGATGTGAGACCTAAGCAACCTAGGGCTCTGATACCAACTTGTCACGACCCGAAATCCCACCTTTCAGACCGTGACTGCGTCTAACGTTGAACCCGCTAGACAAGGCAACGTATACTACACATTAATACCTTTAAATCAATTCAACAGTAGTAAAATTAATACCCTTTAGAATCTTGACTGAAATATCCAACATACTTGAACAGCGGAAACGTAACAATACTCTGTAAATGCGTGATGACATAGTAAAGATAACAGCATCGCATAATCCCAAAACCGGGGTGTCACAACCTCACGGACTATCTAAACTGAGTGCTAAATACAGAGTCTGAAAAGAAATATATAATTGTCTTGAAACTAGGAGAAAAAGTAAGACAATAAGGAATCCAAATGCAGGAGAGACACCAAGGCCCACGAACGCCAGCGGGTATACCTTGAAGCTCTGGGTGGACTGAAGGTGACTCCCTCAATGCGGTCCACTGGGTCCGGATGCGGGATCTGCACAACATTAAGAAGTGCAGTGTAGCATCAGTACAACCGACCCCATGTACTGAGTAAGTGCCGAGCCTAACCTCGGCCGAAGTAGTGACGAGGCTAGACTTGACAATAACGATAACCTGTCCTATTCTACAGCAGGTAACAGGGATAATACAAGGCAGAAGATAAGCAGACAAGTAAGGGATACGGGAGCAGTAGAGGGGAACAAGTGAAATGAAGCAGTCAAATTGACAGATAGAAGTAAACAAGGGAGGCAATCTAACACAATAGCCAACGAAACAAGTATAAGTACCAGAAATGTAAACAATGGCACGACATCACCCTTCGTGCTTTTACTCTTTTCCTCGCAATGCAATGTAATCAAGTAGCATGGCACGGCATCACCCTTCGTGCTTTACACTCTTCCGCACTATGCAATGTAATCAAATATCATGGCACGGCATTAACCTTCGTGCTTATAATCAATAAAAGTCATGGCACAACATTAACCTTTGTGCTTATAATCAATATGAATCATGGCACGACATCACTCTTCGTGCTTTACACTCTTCATCACTATGCAATATAATCAGTTATCATGGCACGGCATCACCCTTTGTGCTTTACACTCTTCCTCACCAAACAATAACATATATAATGGCAAGGAGTACAACATAGTGGAAATTGACAGTTCAAAACACCCGGCAAGGAGAAAACATCAATTAATAACTCAATAAATGCCTGACAAGGGTCTCATCTATAACCAAANATCATTTAATAACTCAATAAATGCCCGACAAGGGTCTCAACTATAACTAATCACTTCAATCGTATACTCTACACTTGGATTATCAATCGTTTCAACACTTCTCAAACTCACAGCCAATACTTTCAACAAGAATGAATTACCAAGTAGAGACAATCTCATAATATGTAAAACATGGGAGAAATACTGCAATTTCTATCAAAATAGACTCACGGGCATGCTTGACACACATTGCATAGGTACTCGTCACCTCACCTATGCAATGAACATGATAATCACTGAGCACATAGAAATAATACATATTCCCTCACCAAAGTTAGGCAAGACACTTACCTCAGTCCAAAGTATAGCAATCAACCCTCTAAAACCGTCTTTCCTTTATAATCCGACTCCGAAACAACGATATCTAGGCATAATTAATTCAATAATATCAATAAAAACTCAATAGCACAATCCCATAGCCTAGATATTCAATTTCTAGCATTCTTCAAAAATTACCGAAATTCGACCCCGAGCCCGCTTGGTCCAAAATCGAGGTTCGGATCAAAACCCAATCACCCATAACCCCACGAGTTAAAATATATAATTTGTTTCAAGATCCGACCCC
>ML290638.1:17839-43671 GCA_005239495.1 Nicotiana undulata | reverse complement strand
GTGTGCAAACCCACAAATCAATACTTGTTCTTCTCTACTCAAAATATATTTACAAGGCTGAAGGTATATTCCAAGATATTATTTTTCTACCAAAGATGCCCAAAAAATGGCTGCTAGGTCGAGTATATAAGAGTTGAGTTTGGAAAAATGTGATTTTACACCTTTGTCCAGATCTGATTCCCGACTACCGCACCTGCGGAAGATTAATCGCAGGTGCGATTCCGCAGGGGAGGAATATTTCTCGCAGGTGCGAGTTCTGAGTTTGGGCACTTTTTCGCAGGAGCGGATGTCTGGTCGCACATGCGGTTCCGCAGGTGCGTGACTTTCACTCGCAGGTGCGAGATTAGGCTGGTTTGACTTCCATCGCAATTGCGGACATTTGGTCGCACCTGCGGTTCCGCATGTGCGAGTATTGTGTGCCTGAGCTGGCTTCGCAAGGGCGACAATTCTTCGTAGGCGCGAGGTCACGCTTGCGACCTAAAATCCGCAGGTGCGGAATCACTGAAGGCTTTCATGCACGTTTTCAACGCTTTTTGTCCAACCTTCAATCCAATTCAACACCAACCTTCATAGCATCATTTCCCTGAAAATTGAGCAATTATACACTAAAAATGACCTCAAGTTATCATTTAACAATACAAAATCTAATGAGAGGAGGCTAAAATGAGTGGTAAAATCACCACTCATTAGTAGGCAATACACATCCTCATTGAGCCATCTTTCTTCTTCACGAACAACACTGGAGCACCCCAAGGAGAAACACTAGGCCTGATAAAGCCTTTATCCAACAAATCCTGCAATTACTCCTTCAATTCCTTCAGCTCTGGCGGAGCCATACGATACAGTGGAATAGAAATGGGTTGAGTGCCCTCAACTATCTCAATACAAAAGTCAGTATTCCTGTCGGGTGGCATACCCAGAAGGTCAGCAGGGAATACCTCTGGAAACTCGCGAACCACGGGCACAGACTTTATAAAAAAGGAACCTTGGCACTAAAATCACGAACATAGGCCAAATAGGCCAAACAACCCTTCAGGACCATGCGCCGAGCCTTCATATAAGAAACAACTCTACTAGAAGAATGACTAGGATTCCCTCTCCACTCTAAACAAGATACTCCTGGCAAGTCTAAGGTCACTGTCTTGGCATGACAGTCCAGAATAACATGATGGGGAGATAGGCAATCCATCCCTAATATAACATCAAAGTCGACCATATCAAGAAGCAAAAGATCAACCTGAGTCTCCAGACCACCCATAACTACTATGCATGCACGGTAGACTCAATCTACCACTATAGAATCACCCACCGGTGTAGACACATGCACAACAGTACTCCAGGAATCACGGGGCATACTCAAATAAGGGGCAAAATATGAAAACACATAGGAGAATCTAGAACCCAGATCAAACAACACCGAAGCCTCTCGGCTGCAAACTAAAACCGTACTTGTAATAACTGCGTCAGAAGCCTCAACATCAGGATGGGCAGGAAAAGCATAGCACCGGGGCTGAGCCCCTTCAACCTGCACATCTCTTGGTCTACCTGCTACGGGCTGACCTCTACCTCTCATGGCCTGCCCTCCACCTCTAGCACCACGACCACCACCCCTAGCTGGCTGAGGGGGTGGGGGTGCACCTACTGCAAAGACCATGGTGCAAGAACCCTGATACTGAGAACTACCAGAAACCCTGGGGCAATACCTCACAATGTGCCCATAAACACCACAAGAATAACAAGGTATCTGCTGATGTGGCTGATAACTCTAGAACTGCCCCTGACGACCCTGATAACCACTCTGGTAGCTCTGAAGTGGATGTGCACTGATAGGTGCTGGTGGTGCACTAATAGGGGCTGGCGGTGCACGGTGAGATACCTGAAGTGATGACTGAAAAGGTCGGGGTGGATGGCCTCTACCAAAAGAATCCCTGCCTCCTGATGAGGCTCCAGTGAATCTACCAAAGTGATGGGGCCTCTTGTCAGCCTCTTGACCACCTCCTTGTGAAAGAATCATCTCAATCCTCCTTGCCACATCGGCCGCATTCTGGAATGAAATATCGGTATCTGACTCCCTGGCCATCTGGAGTCTGATGGGCTGAGCTAAAACCTCAATAAATCTCCGCACTTTCTCACGATTAGTGGGAAGTATCATAAGTGCATGCCTGGCTGGAGTGATGAACCTGGTCTCGTACTGAGTGACAGACATAGATCCCTGCTGGAGGCGCTCAAATTGCCTCTAAAGATCCTCCCTCTGAGTAACTGGAAGGAACTTCCCCGAGAATAACTTGGAGAACTTAGCCCAAGTCAATGGTGCAGACCCATCTGGTCCGGTCAGGCAATAGTCTCTCCACCAAGTCTTGGATGCGCCAGATATTCAAAAAGTAGCAAAGTCAACTCCATTGGACTCCACTATGCCCATGTTCCGAAGAACCTCATGACAGCTGTCCAAATAATCCTATGGATCCTCTGACGGTGCACCAGTAAATGTAGTAGTGAATAACTTGGTGAACCGATCTAGTCTCCATAGAGCATCTGCTGACATAGCTGCACCCTCGGCTGCTAGTGCCACAATACCCGGTTGAGCTACTCCAGCTGTCTGAGGTGCTGGAGTCTGAAACTGAGTGGCAACCTGCTCTGGGGTATGAATAATAGGAGTCTGGGTACCTCCCCCAGCCTGAGAACCAGCTGGTGCAGTAGGAAGAAGACCGGCCTAAGCCATACTCTCCATAAGTCCCCCCAAGCGGACTAGAGCATCGTAAAGCACTGGGGTGGCAATGAACCCCTTTGGGACCTGAGCTGGTCCAACTGGGACTATCTGAGCAGGAACCTCACCGACATAGTCTACCTGTGGGTCCTCAACTAAAGCTGCTGCTCTAGCTCTGCCTCGGCCCCTCGTAGGAGCTGCAATAGGAGGATCAGGCTGCTGATCGGTCGATGAGGAAGCACGCGTTCTTTCCATCTGAGAGAGAGTAATTAGAGACTTAATTAGTATTTAGAATTCAATTGTCACGACAGAGAATGAAAGGTGTGGAGTTATTCTTAACTTTGCAGCCTCTAGGGGATAAGTACAGATGTCTCTGTACCGATCCCTCAGACTCTACCAAGTTTGTCCGTGATTTGTGAGACCTAAGCAACCTAGTGCTCTGATACCAACTTGTCACGACCCGAAATCCCACCTACTGCGTCAAACGTTGCACCCGCTAGACTAGCCAACGTACACAATTACATTAACATATTAACACTGAAATAAAAGAAATAACTAGAACATTATATATTCCTCTTTAAGTGCAAAAGCAGATAAATTTCGAGTTACATACAAATACCCATAACACGATTCATTTACAATATCACAGAATCTGGAGTCACTAACTCACGAACTGTCTATGAGATTACTAAATACAAGGTCCGAAGAAATAATACATAACTGTCTCAACACTAAGAAAAACAAGACAGAATGGAAAGATAAGGATGGAGGAGACGCCAAGGCCCACGAATGTCTGCGGGTCTACCTTGAAATCTCCGGAGTGGACTGAAGGATGCTCCCACAATTAGTGTCCATCGGGTCTGGCTGCGGGATCTGCACAACATAGAGAAGTGCAGGTGTAGCATCAGTACAACCGACCCCATGTACTGAGCAAGTGCCGAGCCTAACCCCGGCCGAAGTAGTGGCGAGGCTAGACACGACAACGATAACCTACCTATACAGTTCTACCAAAAAAATAGCAAGGAAGTAACAGATATTTAACAGATAAACAAGTAATACGGGGACAAGAAAAGGGGAAACAAGTAAGAAGCAAAATGAGATGTCGAACACAGCAAATAAACAGATAAATGAATGGCACGGCATCACACTTCGTGCTTTTACTCTCGTCCTCACGATGCAACAAGTAAATATATTAAATGATTGCCATAATAAATGAAATGAATGGCACGGCATCACCCTTCGTGCTTTACTCTCTTCCTCACAGTGCAATAATGAATAAATGAAATGAATGGCACGACATCACCCTTCGTGCTTTTACTCTCTTCCTCACATTGCAAAAATAAATAAATGAATGATATGAATGAATGGCACAACATCACCCTTCGTGCTTTACTCTCTTCCTCACATTGCAATAGTAAATAAATGAATAATATGAATGAATGGCACGACATCACCTTTTCTGGTTTACTCTAGTCCTCACCCAAGTAATATCAACATCAAATAACAACTTGGCAAGGAAATCAATTACCGAAATTTCAATTCATAACCACCGGACATGGGGAATAACAAACAAAATCAAAACATTTGCCCGGCAAGGGTCTCAGCTATAACCAATTCCTTACGAGTACATAACTTCCCAAAAGAACTACTTCATAACACATTGATCATTGAGGTAATAACAAGTAATTAAGCAAAATGGACTCACGGGCATACTTGACACACAATGTATAGGTACTCGCCACCTCACCTATGCATTGAACATGATAACACACATAGCACATAGGGCACAATACCTCTTCCCTCACCGAAGTTAGGCAAGACACTTACCTCGGGTCCAAAAATAGCAATTCAAGCCTCTAACACCGCATTTCCTTTTGAATCCAACTCCGAAACGACAGTATCGAGACATAATTAACTTAAATACATCAATAATTACTCAATAATTCTATCCCATGGCCTAATTATCCATTGTCTAGCATTTTTCCAAAAATACCAAAATTTGACCCCGGGCCCGCTTGGTCCAAACACGAGGCTCGGACAAAAACCCGATCACCCATACCCCCACGAGTCCAAATATATAATTTGTTTTGAAATACGACCCCAAATTGATGTTGAATTACCCAAAATCCCATAAACCCTAACTCTACCCCAAACCCCTAATTCATACTTTGATTTTAAGATTTTAGGCCTAGATTCTAGTGATTAGGGAAGGAAAATGGGAGAAATTGGTGTTTAGAACACTTACCCAAATGGTTATGGAGGAGGAAATGGCTTGGAGGTATTCAATGGGGCTTTGGAGAAGAAGGAGTTGATGAAGAAGTTGAAATCCCGAAATAACATTCTGTTTTTGACTTAAGAAAATAACTGGGCAAAAATACACTCTGTGATCGCAGAAGGGGAGTTGCGATCGAAGAAGAGAACTTGGTTGACCCTATGCGATCGCAGGAGGGCTTATGCGATCGCGGAACACTGAGACCTCACCCTATGCGATCGCGGGCCCTTACACGCGACCGCACTGAATCAAATACCCACAGCCCCCAGCCTACCTAATGCACTATGCGATCGCGGAGGCTGCTATGCCATTGCATAGTGTAACATACTACTCCCCCTGCACGAAGCTTGCGATCGCGGACCAGTAAATGCGATCGCATAGATTAAAGGAACAGACACCAGAAAAATGCAAATACACCAGAGTTTTCATACATTTTACACCCCGTTAACTACCCGAAACTCACCCGCCCTCGGATCTCAAAACCAAAAACACGCACGACTCCCAAATCATCCTACGGACTTATTTAAGCATTTAAATCACCAAAATATCATCAAAATCAATGAATTAAACCTAAAAACTCATAGAATTTTCTTAAAATTTCATAAGGTTCAATTATTCCGATTTTGATCTGAATCGCGTCATTTCAATTCCTTTTTGCACCAAATTTCACAGATAGCTCACATAACATATATTAAACCTGTCCCGGGCTTCAGAACCATAATACGGGTCTGGTAACACGGTTTTCACCTAGATGTTCATTTTCAAAAACCTTTATATTTTTCAAAAAACAATTTTCTTTAAAAATTCATTTCCTAGGCTTGGGACCTCGGAATTCGATTCCGGGCATAAGCCCAAGTCCCATATTTTCCTACGGACCCTCTGGGACCGTGTCTGTTTACCAAAAATGTTGACCAAAGTCAACTTTAATCAATTAATTATTAGAAATTTCATTTTTATCAAGTTTTCATATAAAAGCTTCCCGGCTACTCGCCCGGGATGCGCACGCATATCGAGGTAAGATTAACGGAGGCTTTCGAGGCCTCAAAACACAGATTTAGCTAAATTATCATAGGATGACCTTTTGGGTCATCACAACAACAAATAATCGTTCAACACACAGAGTAAAACAACAGGGGATCTACCGAGATACCGTCTCGTAGTCCCAAAATAAATATGCAGGGAGAACTCCCGAGGTATCGCCTCATAGTCTCAAAAGTAAATGCACAGGGACAACACCTGAGGTACCGCCTCAGAACTCCCGAGGTATCGCCTCGTAGTCTCAAAAGTAAATGCACAGGGACAACACTTGAGGTACCGCCTCATAGTCTCAATAGTAAATATGCAGGGGGAATCTCCCAGGATACCATCTCGTAGTCCCAAAGTAAATACACAACCGAAGAAAATGAACATAACAATTACAATAAGAGAATCTACAGTTTTTGACTAAGTACAAGTCAAGAAACGAAGTAGGAATTCACTAAGCATGCTGCAAAGAGTTCAGTTAAGCAATAAGACACGTATGAATGTTATTATAGGCTAACAGGATTACTACACATGCTAGTATGCTCACCTAAGATGAAAAAAGGAAATTACTCAGTAAAAATCAGGTTTTGCAAACAAATAGCCAGTGTACGCGCTCGTCACCTCGCCTACACGATGCTCACATATCATATTAATACCAAATCATATGGGCATTTCCCCACACAGGGTAAGGCAAGACACTTACATCGAACCAAGCTCAATCAATCGGTAGCAATGCTTTCCTCACAAAAATCAGACTCTGAATGACCCAAATCTAGCCAAAATCAATTACATACCATAAATATATCTATATGAAATGAATCTAATCAATGAAATCTAAACTAATGCAAGAAATTAGGAAATCGTCAAAAAAAGCCTCCCCAGGCCCATGTCTAGGAAACGGGTAAAAGTCACAAAATATGAACACTCATTCACACTGGAGTCCAACCATACAAGAATTACTCGAATCCGACCTCAATTCGCCTTTCAAAACTCAAAATTTTAGTTGAAGAACTTCTTCCCATTTCCCCCAAATTTTCAACCCCAAATCCCAAATTAAAGATGGAATTAACGATACATTAGTGGGATATAACCAAAATAGAGTGTAGAACCATTACCTAGTCGATGTTTCTGAAAACCCCTCAAAATCGCGTCCAAATCCGAGCTCTCAAACTCTAGTTTTGATAAAAATGGTCGAACCCTCGATTTTGAAATGATATAGATTGCCCAGTGATTCCTTCTTCGCGAACGTGGCCACACCCTCGTATTCGTGGATCACAAACTTTCCCTCAGTGCAAGACCTCCTTCGCAAACACAAGCACCCCCTCGCGAACGCGGAATTTTATATTTCACACAAGTCAAATTCAACCTTAAGGACCTGCTCCAACTTCCGAAATCAAAATCCGACCCCGATATCAAAACATCCACTACCGGTCAAATCTCCAAAAATTTGACTTCGCCATTTCTAGACTTAATGAGCTACAAACCTCCAAAACGGAATTCGGGCACTCACCTAAGTCCAAAATCACCCAGCGGAGCTAACGGAACAGACGAAACTCCATTCTGGAGTTTTCTTCACATAGTCCCGACAACGATAAAAAATCCTAAGACTGAAGCTTCAGTTTAGGGACTAAGTGTCCCAAAAACACTCCGAAACCAAAACCAACATCTCCCGGCAAGACACATAAGCAGAAAAAGATACTGGGGAAGCAGTAAATAGGTGATCGGGGCTATGACTCTCAAAACGACCAACCGGGTCGTTACATTCTCCCCCTTTTGAAATAATCGTTCATCCTCGAACAAGTATAGAGACATACCAGAAGTGGTGAAAAGGCGAGGATAATGGTTGCGTATATCATGCTCGGTCTCCTAAGTCGCTTGCTCGACCGGCTGACACCTCTAGTGAACCTTCACGGAAGCAATGCTCTTTGACCTCAGCTTTCGAACCTACCTGTCCAAAATAGCCACTGGCTCTGCAACATAAGATAGATCCTTATACAACTCCACTAAGATGACATCCAATACATGAGATAGATCACAGTGATACTTCCAAAGCATAGAAACATTGAATATCGGATGAACTCCTGCTATAATGGGAGGTAAGGCAAGCTCCACAACACGCCGCAACACCTCAAAGGGACTAATGAACCTTGGGTTCAACATTCCCTTCTTCTCGAACCTCATAACGTCCTTCATAGGCGAAACTCGGAGCAAGACCCGCTCTCCAACCATGAATGCAGTACTACGAACCTTTCAGTCTGCATAACTCTTCTGTCTGGACTGAGCTGTGCGAAGTCGATCCTGAATCACCTTCACCTTATCCAGGGCATCCTAAACCAAGTCTGTAACAATTAATCTAGCCTCTCCACACTCGAACCAACCCACTGGAGACCAACACCGCCTGCCATACAAAGCCTCATACAGTGCCATCCGGATGCTCGCCTAATAACTGTTGTTGTAAGCAAACTCCGCAAGTGGAAAAAACTGATCCCATGACCCTCCAAATTCTATCACACACGCATAGAGCATATCCTCTATTATCTGAATAGTGCGCTCGGACTCGGCGTTCGTTTGACGGTTAAATGATGTGTTAAGCTCCACTCGAGTACCCAACTCATGTTGCACGACTCTCCAGAACCGTGATGTAAACTGTGTACCTCGGTCAGATATGATAGATATCGGTACGCCATGAAGCCTGACGATCTCGCGAATATAAAGTTGAGCCAGCTACTTGGAAGAATAGGTAGTCATCGCAAGAATCAAATGAGCTGACATGGGTAGCCTATCCACAATCAGCCAATCTGCATCAAACCTCCGCTGAGTCCGTGTGAGTGCAACACAAAATACAAAGTGACCCGCTCCCATTTCAACTCTGGAATCTCTAACTTCTGAAGCAACCCACCGGACCGCTGATGCTCATACTTCACCTGTTGGAAATTCAGACATCGAACCACATACTCCACTATGTTCTTCTTTATCTTCCTCCACCAGTAATGTTGTCTCAAGTCCTAATACATCTTCGCGGCACCCGCATGAATGGAGTACCGCGATATGTGAGCCTCCTGGAGAATTAACTCACACAAACCATCTACATGGGCACACATAGCCTGCCATGCATCCTCAATGCGCCATCAACTCCAATAGTGACCTCCTTCGTATCATCATGCTGGATTGTGTATTTAAGGACAAGCAGATAAAGGTCATTATACTGACGCTCCCTGATATGATCATAAAGAGAAGACCGCGAGACCACACAAGCCAATACTCGACTCGACTTAGAAATATCCAATCTCACAAACTGGGTGGCTAAGTCTAGAACATCCAACGCCAATGGACTCTCTGCTACTGGTAGATATGCTAAACTCCCCAAACTCTCCACCCAGCGACTTAAAGCATCGGCCACCACATTGGTCTTCCCCGGATGGTACAAAATGGTGATATCATAATCCTTAAGTATCTCCAACCAGCTCCGCTGACGCAAGTTAAGATCCTTTTTCTTGAACAGATATTGCAAACTCCGATGATCAGTGTAAATCTCATAAGGGATACCGTACAAATAGTGTCGCTAAATCTTAAAGGCATAAACAATAGCTTCTAACTCAGGGTCGTGGACAAGATAGTTCTTTTCATGCACCTTCAGCTGTCTGGACGCGTAAGAAATCTCCTTACCGTCCTGCATAAACAACGCGCCGAGACCAATCTGCGATGTATCAGATTATACAGTATACGATGGGAATAACAGTAATAGTAGCCAATTCAATTATATTCCTATAGGCATGATATTTACGCGAATATTGTGAAGAGCAGGTATTTATTACTCAACATGATCCTATGGGCATGATATCTAACATAGAGCAAATTTGACAAATAATCACTTTATTACAATATAATAGGCAAGTAATAAAGTGTGGGAGTCGAACATGTGAACAGATGAATAAGTTATCTAACAAACATATAGAAATAGAGCATGTTGAGAAAATGAAACACGCAAATCTTATAGGCAGGATTTATACCCTTTCATGCAAACATTAGAATAGACATGGTTTCCCCAATTTCACTAATACCCCAATTGTTATTATAGAATTATTACAGGCCCAATAATGAATAAAATTATAAAGTAATACAAATAACTATAGTAGGCCCAAGATAGGACCAAAAGGTACCCATCCCTGCCAGGCCTTCAACTTTGTCTCCACAGAGATCCCAACATAGCCCAGAAACCCTAGAAGTACTCAAACCAAACCCAACATCAATGGTTTGATCATATGATCTAGAAAAAAAACAATTTGCACATTCAGTAGGAAGAAACAGGGGCGGAATTGAGTAGTCAGGAAAATTGCCAAGAACTTCAAGCTCTAGTGTGTCAGAGTTCATAATGGTCTCGAAGTGGACCCCAAGCAGCGCACACTAGGGAGGTTAATAGGGAAAGCTTTAGTAGACTTGGCTTTCAGCCGGCCAAGTAGTCAAATAGCAGAGTTTGAAGGAGTGCATTTGCATTTTTTAGAAACAAGCATTGCAAAGCGATCACATAATGAACACATCAAACAGAGGGTACACAAACTCAAGAGACATGTTAATGTTGCAAGTCCACACTTAGCACATTGGGGCATGATACATCTATACGAAGCAAAAGGGGATTATGGCTCCTGGGATTACACATTAATAAGCAACGGAGCATAGGCCAGTAAGATCAACAATTAAATTAATTAACAAGTTCAAGCTTAAAGGTTCAAATTATGCTTCACACCAGGGATTCAACAATGCAACTTATACCAATGAGGCAAGCGGAATCATATGTTATAGGGTACACAACTTAAGAAAGCCAGTCTGAAAGGTTTCCCCTAGTTGCTAGGGGTAAAGAATTGGGCAAGGCAAGGAAATATTAAGTGATAGAGTGATCATTGAAGCAAATCACAGCTAGTTGAGGGTTTTAACACAGATTAGGGCATACTAAGAATATAAATCAACCACTATAGGAATCCAGAATAAGGTAGGAAGCAGAATTAGGCAGTGGAGCCATTGTAAACACTCAAATTACCAACACATTAAGCTAAACAAACTTCAAACAGTCTAACTCGCTCAAGTTAAATACACACACATTTTAGAACTGACAATTTAGGTATGAGCAAATGCTAGAGAGGTTCATGTTATAAGCAGAATCACACATAGAGAGAGTCTAGAAAATACACTAAGTCATACAATTTCAGAGGCATGGATATGCTAATTCGAAACATAAGAGAATGAACATTGCAAGGGTTGAGAAATAACCGGTTACTTATCGACAAGTAGACAAACAAGAAAAGAACAGAATCGCCTTGAATGTTAACTTAGCAGTATGACCTAGAAACTTAGATGTGTCAAGTTCCCAATGGTTTCAAAGAACCCAGGGCAATGCTCACACCCAAGGAAGGTCGGGAAAATAGGAAATCTGGTGGCCTTGGCTTTCAGCCGGCCAAGAGCCAAAATAGAACAAGGGAATAAACGAACAACCGAGTGAAAAGCCTTAGTTTTCTAGCAGAAATTTGCGATTCAAAGTCTGTCTCAAAACCGAGTAATTTAAGCAACAAACAAGGAAAATAAACATGCAAATCAGTCTGAAATCAATTTTAGTGAGAGATTTGTAAACCCTAGTTTTTTAGGGAAAGGGAAAATTGGCAGAATCCAAATGAAATCGAACTCACATAGTAGCATTGAACGTACATGGACAAAATAGTGCTCAAAATCAGAGATTTGAACAATTTTGGTTCGATATCGGAAGAGATTTGCTTGCCATGTTTAGGCAGGTACTTAGGTAAGACCACAAAAGAAAAACCAGTACCAAGAGAGGGGTCCGATATGGAAAAAATATGGCCATCAAATCCCATTATTAGTGAGATCAGGAGAGGGATTTCGGTGGGAGGCGGCTAGGGTTCTTCAGAGAAAGAAGGGGAGGTTGAGACAGTTTAGGGGCGGCGGGTTAGAGGGAATGGGTTAGGGGTTGGGGGTGATGGGATAATTGAAAGGGGAGAATGAATAAGGTCTGTTGATCTTGAGAGATCAACGGCCAAGATTAAAAATTGGAATGGGGCGGGTCATGGAGATGGGGCACCGACCAGGTTTTTATATTAGTGGGTCATTTGGTTTGGGCTGGGGTATTTGGGCTAGGTGTTTGAGGGTTTTGGGTCATTTATTTGGTCTAAACTTTGCTTATAAATTGGGTTGTTGTTTAAATACCCAATATTTATAAATAAATAATAAAAAATATTATTTGTGCACTTAAATGATTTAAAATAATCGCTTATAATTATAAAAATGTAAACAATTATTTTTGCACAAATAATGTAATTATACATGAATATAAGTTATTATTGCAAAAATGTGCAATTAGCCTGAAAATGCAAATGCAATTATAGAAAAAATGAAGTAAATTATTATAAAACACATGTTGTTGTAAATAGTAAGTTTGTATGATTAATTCATCACAAAATAAAGGGTAATTATTTGATATATATATATGGAAAATGCTTGTATAGGTTTGTAAACTAAATGATTATGAAAATATGCTATTTTGAAAATATATATACATTTTAAAAATATGAGAAAAAAAATTGGGTATCAACAACTGCCACTCTTTACCCAAAAATGATGAAAGAATTGTCGGGTAAAGAAATGATGACCTATTTTAAATGAATGGGATAATTTGAAGAATAGAGAACAAACTCTTGTTTCTGAGTTGCCTACATATCCCTACTATTATGGGAATGAGGTCGTGTGTAGTTTTGGATCCAGCGGTGAACTAATCCGATGGAGCTGTTGTAGGAGTGGTTGTATGCTTCGAAAAGTGCTCTTTTTCGAAGGACAATATCAGATGAGTTTATATGCAATTGTGAATGGGTGTATCTCAGAACAATTATGGATGAGCATTTGAACAGTTATCAAGTGTAAGTGGGTAATGGACGGTGGTTGGCTGCAGTTGAGGTAATTTCAGGATGTGAGCATCGAACGGAAACCGGAGCGAAGATTGCTCCTGTTAAGAGAAAGGTTACCTCATGTATTACCTGCAAAACTTAAACACAATGCATGCAAGTATATATGGGATGATTGCGAGAATTTAAACATGATGCAAATTCCCTAAGGATCATGAACGTTGTCCTTGGACGATGAGGATGATGTCCTTAGACCATGATGTCCTGAGCCATGAATCGCGTGATAAGGGATTCACAAGCCATGAAATGATGTTCTCGGTCCATGGAAATGGTGCCTCTGAACCATGACGCCTTTGAATAATGATGTGCAATATTGATAGATCCTAAGGCCATGGCATGGTGTCTTCCGGCTATGTGGATGATGCCTTCAGAGATATGGATAAATGCCTTTGGATAAAATGGCGACGCTTCAGCCCATGAGATGCAAAGACATAATGCTTGGTCATTTTCGAAGCGAAACAAGACAGAGTTTAGTCTTGTGTAAAATTAGGGCAGAGCTCAGCCCCGGGAAAGTTGAAAATAGTGCTAGATTTAAAGTAGCATAACAGTTGTAGCATTTGGTATTATTCACGGGTAAGGCGATGCTTTGCCTTATGCAATTGAAGAGGCAATGCTTAGCCTGATGCAAGAAAAGGAGACGATGCTTAGTCTCTATGCGCGGAAAGTGAGACAGTGTTTAGTCTTATGCAATTTGAAGACATTGCTTATTATTGTGCAAGGAAAGGCAGATCTTAGCCTTATGCAATTAGGGAGGCAATGCTTAGCCTCGTGCAAGAAGAGGAGGCAGTGCTTAGTCTCATGCAAGAGAAGTCAATGCTTAGCCTTATGCAATTAGGGAGGCAATGCTTAGCCTCATGCAAGGAATGGAGACAATGCTTAGTCTCATGCATGGGAAGGCAATGCTTAGCCTTATGCAATTAGGGAGGCAATTCTTAGCCTCATGCAAGGAATGGAGACAGTTCTTAGTCTCATGAAAGGGAAGGCAATGCTTAGCCTTATGCAATTAGGGAGACAACTCTTAGCCTCATGCAAGATGAGGAGACAAGGCTTAGTCTCAACGCAAGTAAATGCATTGCTTAGATTTATTAAGTTAGGGAGGCAATGCTTAGCCTCATGTAGAGAAAAGACAACGAGTGATAGCAGAGTATTTCTTAGATAGAGACGTGTTTGCGTTTAGCAACTTGCCATTATAATTTTTGATGTGGTGTATTTGCGAATATTCCTTGTTCCTACATCCAAATAAAAATCGTGAGTTTTGCGGGGAATATTTGTTCGTGCCTTCACTTGATTGCTTTTCTTTGCTATTTCCTTGTATCGAGATCCAGGTGAAGTTACCCTCGGTAGAATATTTCTATTCGTAAAAATTAAGTTTTCGAGAAAAATATGCGTGCAATTGATGCATGTAGTTATTAAAAAAAACATAGTAGTATGCATTGTCAACTAAATTAGATGAGCCAATGACGATGACACTTTAGAGACATTGCGAACTCTTTGCATTATAATTTTGAGGGTCCTCTTCAAAATTATTCCCCAGCCCAATAAGCGATTCTTTGACCGTTTTGCACGCGACGAAGTTGGCTGGACTTGCTCCGGATGTTTAGGGTCCTGCTCAAAAGATTTTCCCAGTTTCTGACCATGGTGAAAAATGAAGATTTTATTAAGTTGTGACCGAACCCATAGGGTTGCCTACGTATCCCCTCTTAAACGGGAATGAGGTCCAGCGTAGTTCAGTTACATCAGATTAAGAAATGTAAACAGTCTAAACATAGTATCTCTTGACTGCGTCTGAATTGATAGGCTTTGGCCAAATTTCTCCGTCCGTTTATGCAAGTATGAGTGCTCCTACCGTTAGTACTCTGTGAACCATATAGGGACCTTACCAAATAAGTGAAAATTTCCCTTTGGCTTCATCTTGATGCGGGGAGATATGCTTCAGCACCAAGTGCCCCAGTGTGAACTATCTAGGTCTGACCCTTTTGTTGAAAGCTCTGGACATTCTGTTCTGGTAAAGTTGACCATGACACCCCGCATTCATTCTTTTCCCATCAATAAGAGCTAATTTTTCATAACGACTTTGTATCCATTCAGCGTCACTTAGTTCAGCCTCTTGTATAATTCTTAAAGAAGGAATTTCGACTTCGGCGGGAATAACAGCTTTAGTACCGTAGACTAGCAAGTAGGGGGTTGGCTTGGTTGATGTGCGGACTGTGGTACGATACCCTCACAAGGCAAATGGTAATTTCTCGTGCCATTGCTTGTGGTTGTCTACCATCTTTCTCAATATTTTCTTGATGTTCTTGTTTGCGGCCTCCACGGCTCCGTTCATAGTAGTCTATGGAAACTAGAATGAACTTGTGCCCGCTTGAAGCGGCGGGTTCGATCAGACCGATGACATCCATTCCCCAAGCGGCAAAAGGCCAAGGTGCACTTGTTGTAGTGAGTTCATTTGGTGGCACCTGTATCATATCTGTATGTATTTGGCACTGATGACACTTTTTAACATACCTGATGTAACCCATTTCCATAGTTATCCAAAAATATTCTGCTCTTAATATCCTCTTCGCTAAAACGAAGCCGTTTATATGTGGTCCGCAAGCTCCTACATGTATCTCTTTGAGCAGTTTGGAAGCTTCATTGGCATTAATACACCATAATAAGCCTAGGTCGGTAGTCCTTATGTACATAATCCTTTCACTTTGGAAGAAATGGTTGGATAATATTTGGAGTGTGCGTTTTTTAGTATGATTTGCATGCTCTGGGTACTCTCCTTTTGCCAAGTATTCTTTGATATCATGGAACCACGGATTCACATTTGTTTCTTCTTTAACATAAGCGCAGTAAGGTGGCCGATGGATCCTTACTAGAATAAGGTCGATGAAATTCTTGTATGGGTGTTGTATCATGGAAGACAGAGTGGCCAATGCGTCTGTGAACTCATTCTGGATTCTCGGAACATGTCTGAACTCTATATTTGTGAATCTCTTCATCGACTCTTGCACATAGTATAGATATGGTAATATTTTGGTATTCTTTGTAGCCCACTCTCCTAGAACCAGATGTACCAAAAGGTATGAATCACCAATCACCAACAATTCTTGGATATTCATGTCAACGGACAAATTGAGCCCCAAGATGCAAGCCTCATATTCTTCCATATTGTTGGTGCACGAAAATTTGAGTTTGGCGGATACCGGGTAATATTGACCCATCTCTGACACAAAAATAGCTCTGATACCCACTCCTTTGAAATTAGCATCCCCATCGAAGAACATTCTCCAGCCGTTGTAGGTTTTAGCGATTTCCTCCCCTACAAATGATACTTCTTCATCGGGAAAATATTTGTCAGCCGTTCGTATTCTCCTCATACATGATTTTTTGCCAGATGATTTGTTAATGCCTATCCCTTGACCGCCTTCTAGGTTACATAGATGATGTCAAATTCACTCAACGGTGTCTGCCATTTGTACATCTTTCCTGTAGGCATGGGTTTCTGGAAATTGTATTTCAGAGGATCCATGCTTGATATGACATATGTGGTATAGACACAAAAGTAGTGCCTCGAATTTTGAGCTATCCACGTTAGGGCACAACAAGTGCGTTCCAGCAAGGAATAACGTGCCTCATAGGGTGTGAACTTCTTACTCAGATAGTATATGGCCTGCTCTTTCCTTCTTGTCTCATCGTGTTGTCCCAAGATGCAACGGAAAGCCCTATCTAGTACGGGCGGATAGAGTAGCAGAGGTCTACCAGGTTCTGCGGGACCAAGACTGGTGGTGTGGACAAATATTCCTTGATTATGTCAAAAGCATTCTAGAATTGTTATAGTCCAACTTGTTGCGGCATCCTTCTTTAACATTTTGAAGATCGGCTCATAGATCACGCACAATTGTGTTATGAAGCAGTTGATGTAATTGAGACACCCCAAAAAGCTCATCACATCTTTCTTGTTCCTTGGAGATGCAAAATCTCGGATAGCCTTGACCTTTGACGGATCCAACCCAATTCCTCGGCGACTGACGTTCAATCCTAAAAATGTTCAAGCAGGCACCCCTAAAGCACATTTTGCGGGGTACAATTTCAAATTATACCTTCGAGGCCGATCAAAGAACTTTCTCAAGTTTGCTATGTGATATGTACCCTTCTTGTATTTGATGATGATGTCATCCACATATACTTCTATCTTCTTGTGTGTCATGTCGTGGATAATGGTCGTCATGTCTCTCATATAAGTGGCCCCAACATTTTTCAGACCAAAAAACATCATTTTATAGCAATGCACTCCCCATAGAGTAATAAAGGTTGTCTTATCGGCATCTTCTTCATCCATCCAGATATGATAATATCCTCCGATCAGTATGTGTATATTGGGCAACAAGAAATCATCTTTATGACTTGCTTTGTTTAAATCCCGATAGTCGACACATACTCTGACTTTCCCATCCTTCTTCGGAACTGACAGGATGTTAGCCAACAGGTTGGATATTCAACCACTTTGAGAACCATAGCTTTGATCTACCTGGTGACTTGCTCTTTTATTTTCAGAGTCATATCTGGCTTAAACTTTCGGAGATTTTGCTTTAGAAGGTAGACACATAGGGTTGGTAGGTAGTTTATGAGCCACTATAGATGTGCTCAAACCAGTCATATCATCATAAGACCATGCGAAAATATCTTCATTATCTTTCAGGAAACGAATGTACTCTTCAGATGGTGACAAGTGAAAATGTTTATGCAAGTTTCTTTGACTATTTCGGAATTTTCCAAATTGACTATCTCGATTTCGTCCATATTGGACTTAGGCATGTTCTCAAAATTTTCCACTTCTTTGACAATTTCCTCAGGTATTATATCTTCTTCTATTTCTTCTGAATCACTATCCTTATGTTGCGTTGTCTCATTACATGTCACAGTTGTTGGTTCATCAGGATAAGTAATAATAATGATGTGGGGAGAAAATGTAAAGGATAATAATAAATACTAAAATAGCAAACCATTGATAAATACCAAAACGTCAAACAAAAGCAATTTTAACAATCTGATTAGTTGTTTCAAAGAAAAATAACAAAATACTGAAAAATGTCTTAAAATGCGCATAAAAATTGTTTTCAAAATAAATGATACTAGCAACCAGGCTACCCCAGAACTCGGCGGGCCCGTGATGGTGTAGCGTTCCAATTCCTGAGAATAGCTCCCTTCTCCACTGTCTTAATGACGAGGCCTTCTTCCTCCTCCTCCTTAATTATTGTGCTGAAATCCATATATTTATTTTCCAAGAACAGATTCCTTAGGCCGGCTAGAACTTCATCTTCTTCAAATCCCCACATCATGTCGGCCTGATGAAAGGATTGGCTTAAATATGGTACCGGCTGCTCAAGAGGGTAATAAGGACCACGCCATGCAACGACCAATCGTTATACTGCTGTCAGGTGTACTGATATCCAAGTCCAAAGGTTGTGTCGTGACACTTTAGCTGTATTGGTTTGGCGATACCCTGGATATTCTTAGCGAGCCCTCTACCAGGTTCATACCCCGCACATGCCAATATTCTCTCTATTTTGTTACTCCACCACTTATCTCTCTCAATCGCGCTGACATGCTCAATGCGATGGTATGTCTCTCCACCCAACTTTTTCTTATTCCCAACAACTAGAAAAGTCTTATTAGTGTAAATAGGATTACTCACGTCCCCGTGAATGATTACTTCCTGATGATTCCATTCGAACTTCATGACTTGGTGTAGAGTAGAGGCTATGGCTCCAGCAGCATGTATCCAAGGCTGTCCCAAAAACAAATTTTATGTGGCGGATATGTCTAACACTTGAAACTCAATATCAAACCAGGTCGGGTCCATCTGTAAGCAGAGGTTGGTCTCCCTAATTGTGTCCCTTTGAGACCCATCGAATGCTTTCACATTCATACTTCCTGCTCGTATCTCATGCAAACCTTTCCCCAACCTCTTCAAAGTTGTTAATGGACAGATGTTGAGATTTGAACCCCCATCTATCAAGACCCTGGCAATGAATTTGTCTTCGCACTGCACTGTGATATGTAGTGCCCTGTTGTGACTCAACCCTTCCGGAAGTAATTTATCTTCGTGGAAAGTGATCTTATGTTACAAAACTTTTCCTCCCATATTGGCCATCTCCCCTCTAGTAATGTTATGCGGTACATAGGCTTCATTCAACACTTTCATCAACGCATTCCTATGTGCCTCGTAGTTCTGTAGTAGTGATAGAATCGATATCACAGTAGGGATTTTGGTCAGATGATCAACCAAATAATACTTTCTTTCTTGTACCCTTCTCCAAAGATCATCCGGGCCAGTTTCAATGATAGGCGGCTTAGAAACGGCTTCTTTACTTGTTCCTCCCATATGTTCGAGCGTATAAACCCTACTAGTTCTGGTCATGCCTTGTGCTGGACCTGTTTCCTCTATTTTCCCCTTTCCTTACCTTCTCGCTTCTGCAACATGGTCCCAGGGTATAGCATTAGACTTAAAGAACGATGTAGGTGCTACCATCATGGTGAAGGGCGTGGTCACTACCACTTCGAACAGAGTTGGCGCGACTGAGGGACTTGTTATTTCAACCTTAAATAGAGTCGGTGCGGCTACCTCAACCTCAATCGCTGACTGAATCTACACCAAAATAGGTCTGAGAGTGACGGGAGGTATTTTTGGACTATCCCCTTCACGAATGATCCCAATTGACCCTTCTAGATCCCATTCTCCATCGGTTTCTATCATATTTACCCCCTCGACCCTGTGATCTAGGGGAGTATTATTGCGGACATTAGGTGTAGCCTCTTTTGCTTATATAACATTGGTGTCAATCAACGTATGGATCTTAGCCTTCATAGTGCGACATTCATCAATAGTATGACCCTTCATGCCCGAGTGGTAGGCACATGTCTTGTTTGGGTTGACCCACTTAGAGGAATTTTCCATGGCAACGATGAGAATGGGAGTGACATACCCGACAACCTTCAGTCTCTCATACAATTGGTCGATGGGTTCAGCAATCGGCGTGTATTGTCTGGGCGGTCTGCCGTCGAATATTTGTCTAGGTTTTTGGTAGTTTTGGCGGTCTGGTGGTGAGTGGTAGTATGTTGGCTGGGTGTTATAAGTATGGTAAGTGGCGACGGGTTGTTGGTATCTAGGAGGTGAAGGCTAATATGTGGGTGTGGGTGTTTGGTATGTGACAGGAGACTTCGGACCTTGGGCCACAATCACTACCCCTACTTCCTTCTTCTTATAAATACCACTGACTGCGAGGCTTTGTTTGTAGCTTAGAGTGCCTCAAAATTTGTTACCACTCCGCTCTTAATTTTTTTCTCTATTCTTTCTCCATATTTGATGCTGTCAGCAAATTTACGGTTCTCAATAACCATCAGTCTCTCATAATACCGTTGACCCTGAGATCGAACAAAGAACTTATTCATCTATTCTCTTCCAGTGTTGGCCTTACTTCCGCATCTTCTGACCTCCACCGAGTATCATACTCGTGAAAATTTCTGTCGGTTTCTTTTTAAGATTCAAAATATAGAAGACGCCTGGCGCATTTTCTATATTGAACTTGAACCGATCCATACAATTTGATGCCATACTTGCCCAGTTAACCCATTTCTTTGGGTTTTGACTGATGTACCAGGACATGGCGTCTCCCGTGAGGCTCTTTATGAACAACTTCATGCAAATTCTTTCATCTTTACCAACCCCTACGAGCTTGTCACATTATGTTATGAAATTCATCTTCAGATCACCTGTCCCGTCGAACATTTCGAACTTCGGAGGTTTGTAACCCTCTGGTAGTTCTACGTCCGGATTAATACATAAATCCTTATAATTCAAACCCTCGACGCCTTTACCACCTTCGAAACCTTGGACTCGACTAGTATGCTTCTTAAGTTCCTCCGGCATGTTCTTGTATGAGCAGGTCCTTCTCGGTGGACTCCGGTGTATACAGGGTCTGTTGGGTAGTGTGGGATAAGGTTTCTACGTATATGGGGTTGCCTTGATGGACTCCATGAATTTGGGCATAGTTGTGGTCGTTGGTTGAGTTTTGGGGATCAGGGGTTGGTTGTTGTGCGTTTTGAGGAGTGTGGTAGGTGGTGGTTTGTGGGTACTGGGTCGGATGATGGTGGTGTTGTGGAGGGGTCGACACTGGTGGAGGATTAGGATTTTAAGGAGGTGTTGAATATTGATGAAGTGCGGGAGGATTTTGCGGGTGGTGGTTTTGAGTGTTCTGGGGAGGTGCTAAAATCTCGGGAAAGTGCGGTATTCCCGTACCAACAAACCAGGGCTATCCCATGGGAGTCCAGCAAAGCCTCATATTTCTTCTAGAAGAGGAACATTCCTATGTCGCCAAAATGGAAGATGACTATCTTCTCATCCCAAAACATGGTGGCGGCTTCAACTAAGGCATCGTTTCGGTGAATGTCTAATAAAGAGGGTAAATTCCCGAGGACTCTTTTTACATTGTTTTTGGCACATGTCGAGAGATCTTTTCAACCAATCCAGCAGCAAAGGTGGGATATTTTAAAACATGCCAAACCTAGGGACTTCGTGCATCATTTCTGCAAAACAAATAAAGTTAGCCCTTTCCCCATTTGGATTTGACTATTCACACATTAATGATCAATATATTGGCATGTTTTCTCCAAATAATGCGCATATAGTGATTGTGTCCATTGGGATTACGGAAATCCTGCAGACTTTGGACAAGGCTTGCCTTAGCGGGTTATCACACGGACAACGTTCTAACCCATACTAGGTTTGGACGTGATGCATGCACAGTTAGTATTAGAGTGAGGTTTCTAGAAGAGTCTAGACTGGTACCCTCAAGCGGACAACTTGAGAGGGAAAGGCACGGATCTGTCGACTGCACTGCTGATTGACTAGTTTTACTCCAAATAAGCCTTTCTTAATTTGAAGGGTGATTTTGAAAGAGCCCGGACCCTCATCAAGTGCCGCTATGGTATTAATTGGGCATGAGTGGAGTATGATGTGGAACGTGCTTTATGCAATGAAAAACAACACGTTGTCAAATATTTTGCATGATGATAACAGTAAATGCAGTATTAAAATGAAACGTAAAGACATGAAAAGAAAGGAAAACAAGAAGAAGTTAGTTCGCGCAATGTGGAAGTTAAATTAAGCGAGGGAGTAAGGGTGGGGAGAGACATGGTGTAGCAATTTAAAAGGTGACTCAGAGCAAATAAGTTAGAAAAGAATATGCATGTTAGAGCCAATTCGAGAAAACAGGGGACAATAAGGGAAGGGATTTGCATTTTAATACGAATTAAAATAGAGGGAGAATATGGGAAAAGGTCTGCATCCAACAAAGAAAAAGGGAGAGGGATATTCACGTAACACCGAAAATAATAAAAAGGTCAAAGAAACACGTTTATCAGGGAAGACTAGTTCATATAAATCAAAATCACTATGGTAAGAGCCTAAATTTCCGCAGCAGAATCGCCATGCTGTCGCGCCCCTTTTTCTCGCGAAATCGGTTTCAACATGTGACAACTCTCTTAAGGAGGTGTTAAAAGAGGAGAGTCGCCACCTAACAATTTTTAAGGTGCGTTAGGGCACCTATTTGAAAATGACTCTGATTTAACTAGTTTACATCACTAAAGATTGGGTAAGGGCTCGAAATTACCTCGAAGATAAGGTGTTAGGAACTCTTCGAGGACCGCAACTGTGGGCCCCGGTTTTATTCAGATTATATGAATTAGTAAGATATACAAAATAGAGAGAAAACAAGAAGTTTGGGAAATTCTATTATTAAAAGAATTTGAGTAAATACAAATACTTGATTCAAAGAAAAGATGGGGGGTCCTAAGGTTTTTAGCTTAAAGGTTCACCCCGTGCAACATAAATAATACTTCGTAACTCATTTGAGATGAGGTTTTACTCATATTATTCAGCGGGCACATACTATCATCTCTTGCTATCCGAGTACTATCTTTAAGTTTTTACCTAAAGCGCACTAGTTGATTCTAAATCATGCCTTATGCGTGCACTATCTGTCACAAGCCTATGGCCCGGGAGGCTTTGGACCTACTATTTGGATGGTTATAGACTTTTGTTAGGTTACTCAAAATGATAAATCTAAGAGACATTCATAAACATGTGGGGCCGCACATAAGCAACAAATGCACGCAAACAAGTTCATAGAAGGCAGTAAAAACTTTTTAGAATTAAGACGAAATAGAGTCCTTAAATCTTATAGATGGCTTCTATGTGTTGATACCCAATTTTCCCTACAATATTTTTAAAAGACATATATGTCTTCAAAACAATCCTCGAGCAACAATTAATATTTTTCCATAATTTCTACATTTTTATTGATTTTTAATTAATTTACCCAGTATTTTTATTACATAAACAATTACTAATTGCATCACAAATGGTTTTATAATAATTTTATTACTCGATTTTATCATTTATATTTATACTAAGCTTTAATTATTTAATGAATAGACATATTTACATTTCAGGGTTATAATAGCAATAACTTTGCAATATTAGCCCACAAGTGCATAATTGCCTTATTACACCAGAAAATAACCTTTTGTATTTTTATAATATTAAGTAATTATTTTAAATTATTTTTATGCATAAAAATCATTTTTATAATTTATTAACTATTTTTACAAATTATTTACCAAATTAATTAGGTATTTAACAAATAGCCTCTTTTAATTTATTTTAATTTCGGACCATAGCCCCAATATTACCCCCAACCCAAATAAAACCACATCCCAATACCCACAACCCAATTTCCTATCTGACGCGCCCAACCCTCAGATCCAATCCTGGTCATTGATCTCACAAGAACAACGGTCCAGGATCATTTTCCTTTTTTAATTACACCAAACGACCCTTAACCCTAGTCATTTCTTTCATTCTGCCGCCCCTCTTTCCCTTATCTCCTCTCATCTTTCTCAAACTCTCCCCGAACCCTAGCCGCCGTCACCGAAAACCCTTCAATCTATGGGGTTTCAGATCAATCATAGGCTCCAGCCGACCTTCTAACCCTACTGGTTGTTCGATTCTTTGTGATTTGAAGAAATCTCAAAGAGATTCAACTCAGAGTTGACCTAAACTCTTCATTTTCTTGATGAACCTGCATGTGTTCATCTCTATACTTGTGAGTACTGTTATCTTTATGTTCATGGCTTAAAACTCTGGTTCAAAACTGGATTTTTCTCACCTCGGTCCATTCTTCAAAACCCTAGTCTCTTTCTACTCGAGTTTGTTCAGATCTTTGTAGATCTGAGATGATTTTAAGTTTATTTGATATTTCTCTTTGAAAATATCTTGTTTTTTTTATCATTAACCGATTTTAGTGTTTCTCAAAAACTAGGGTTTCATCTCTTTGCGTTTCTGAACCTTTCTAAAGCGTTTTAATGTTTAATTTTGTTTCTCTTTGTTTACTTGACTAGTTTTCATATCTATGTTCTAATCCCTTGGGTTTCTACTTATTTCATTGTTTGCTTTGATATTTTGAATTTTATTTTTTAGTTATGTCAATTAAAAGTGATTAACTGATTTTATTGCCTAATTAGAGTTCAAAATTATATTCTCTGTAATTTTTACCTTTTTTCCATATTTATGGCTCATAATTGGTACTACTTGCCTTAATTAGGTTATTAGCCTGATTTATGGGATTAAATCGCTTTAACCAACCCCTAGATGGTCTTTGATTGATTTGTTTACCTTACTAAACCTCTTACTTGGCTGTTAATTGAGTCTCCCTAATTTAAGGGATGTTTTCCAGATCCTGTTGAATTACTAATTTAGTTTATCCCCAATTAACTAGTTAATTTTATTTGTATACCTTATTTGTGAACTCTTAATTATTCTTTGCCTTATTATTTTTTACTCTCCTAAGTGCTATATAATCCCTCCATTCTTATTTTGAAAAGACCGACAAACATAGAAAGATACAAAACCATCTACACAAACACAAACTCTTACTCTTGCTCACACACTTAACTATAGTTCTTTTTGTTACTTCTATTTGGTGTACTGCCTAGCCGGCTGAAAGCCAAGGCTAGACTTTTGGATAATAATTTCCTTCACCGTCCTGTTTTCAACCTCTTAACTGGTATGCCTCCACTTCTGTTATCATTTTATATGCTATGTAGTTAGACTTAAATATGCTTCGATCTGCCTCATATTTTCTGTTTATTTCTCTTAACCAACATGACTTAATTCCTGTTAGTTTCCCATGTCCTATACGTTAGTATGGTTAGTATACTTTAGCATATTCTTGTTTGATCCATGACACTTGTTTACTTGTTTCTCAACTAGCATGCCTCAATTCCTGTAATGTTCTATGTGCTGATAATCTACCTTAGTGTGCTCCTAGTCAATTCATGATTTGTGTACTAATATGCTTTAAATTCCTTCTACTCTCTCTAGGTGGTTGCCTGATTAGTCATTTAACTTCAGCATGTTTCTGTTTGATCCATGATACTTATTTATTTGTTTCTGAAACATAGCACGCTTTAGTTTCTATCACCCTATTCTGCACTATGTGTTCATCAGGTTGTTTATTCTAAATTTCAGCATGTCCTTGCTTGGTACATGATTCCACCAAGTTATAGTTAATTAACTAAGTCAATTCCAGCAATGTGAAACCTTGTTTGACTTAATTGTGACCTTATTCTGCCTGTAATTCAGTGTTCCTACTCTTGTTGTGAAAATTGGCATCCAATCTGATTCTGTTCTGTTTGTGATCTTGTAACTTATTTCTATGCACTTCTAAAACTCAAACTGTTTTTCTAAAACTATTGCCTATCCTTATATACTATTTTAAACACCTACTCTTAGATATCTAGGGACCTGCCCCCCCCCCCCCCC